>CAHIKZ030000798.1:635000-655000 GCA_903632075.3 Acanthosepion pharaonis
AATACGTTTTTTTTTTTTTTTATACACCCAACCCAGTTCAGCGGAATCAGAATCAACGTTGAGCTTAAGCAAGCAAATGAGCCAATTGGAGTAAAGTGCCATGCATATTTATATTTTTCGCCACTTGTGACGAATGCAGCTATCGATTTTTTTTTTTTTTTTGCATGCTAGTTAACATTCGTGTCAGTCAGCTATTGGCTCTCACTCTGGCCAGTAAAAAATGGCCTGAAACTGCCGTAGAAGCATGAAAAAATCGATTATTTCCACTATCGATGGAAGTTGGGAAATGCAAAGTCGGTCTTGGCCTTCCCGTTAACTTGGAGCATGTGCATGTAAATTTTGGTGCAAATCCGTCGAAAATTGCGGCAGTGCATTCGTTACACACACACACTTCTTTGCTTTCAATATGCTCTGTGGGTATTAGATTTTCTAAGCCCATTTTCCTCATTATGTTCCCTTGAAATGTCAACTGACTCTTCCGAATTCTAAATATGAGTGTCGTTTTTATTTTTACCTAAAGTTTCAACCTTGCTCAACCATGATATTCTCAGTATCCTTCTGTAGAACCACATTTCTCATCTCAAAATCTTCATCTGTGATGCGATTTCCCAGAATTCGAAGCTATTTAGGAGAACGATATGAACTAACAAGCTAGAAATCTTGTTTGCCTTCGGAATTTTCCTATTTTTTTAATATCTTTCTCTATTCCAATGTGCCTTCGGATTTCGTGGTCGCTTTTTCTGTCTTCCGTTAATCGGATGTATAATCCTTGAGAGAAACAAATCGCTTGTTACGTATTATACACTTGAGCAATGCTGAACAGCTTGGTAACGATGAATGACGAAGAGGAACAAAATTTGGACAATAATATTAGAAATAAAACTAAAGACATATTTTTAAAATATTAAGGTATGATATTCTGTCAAGAGAAATCTGTCTCTTGTCAGAATATTATGCTATATTTTAACTTAAATTTAAAGGAAGGAAAAAAAAAATCAACTGAAGAAGGAAAAGAGATACAAGTGTCAGAAGTAGTCAGGAAATAAAACAATCCTTTAAAACAAAATATGCGACGAGATCAGAGATTTTTATAGGCGGAGAAGAAAATAAATAAAAGCACTGAGAAAGATATTTAAATGAAATGAGAAAATAATATAATACTGTATTAAGAAAAAAAAATTAACAATCAATAGACGTTTCAAATGAAAAATAATTTCTTGTTTTATACATTGGAGACAATATTCACAGACTAATTTTCATCAATTTTCTGCCAAAAGGCGTAAGGATTATTACGGCTAATTTAACATTTTACAAAAACACGTCATTTATATATATATATATATATATATATATATATCGTCCTGTCAAAAGACCATGAGATGACAGTTGAAGATCTTAATGCTTTAAAAGCTGTTCGACGTACAAGTAAAAAAAAAAATGTAATTACAAAGTCTAAGTTTGCAAGATATCGCTGTTTAGAACTGTATTTTTCAAGTTTATCTTGTGCCAAATTTTCATATATTTTTTAACAGTAATGTTCATCTGTAAAAAGCTTGGGAAACACTCGACATAGAGAGTTAGAGAATAAGAAGGGCAGTTTATGTGAAGAAGTGGTAAAGATAATGGTTAACCCTAGCTTGAGCAAGTTAAGATTGTCGTGAGAGAGAAAACACTCTCTTGGGAGTCAATTATACAGATCAGCACTTCGGTAGCTGAGTGCTTTCTGGTTAAGCTATGAACTTTTCAGCAACACTAGTATAGAGACAAAACAAACTACTTCAGCCACAAGTTTAATGTTTTCAACACAAAATGTCTGTTGAAAGTAACGTCAATCACCATCAATCTTGCTGGTGCGATTCTTTTGTCCTTTCTCCTCACTAAAGTATTCTCATTCCCTTCCACTCCTTGCAAGCCCTTGCAACATTATCGCCTTCGTTGAGATGGATTAATAAAACAAATAAACTCTGAATAACGAATAATACTTGGTAAGAAATGTTTTGAGAAAACGTGCAAGCTGGCAATAAATTATTCATTTCTTATCACGTTATAGCTAGCATCAACAGTGTCACCAATCTGTCATTATACATTGATTTTTTTCAAAGGTAGCACAGAGACGAAAGTATGGGACACCCAGTGAGGATTGAACTCACTACTCATTCGTAATTGTTCAAGCGAGATGAGCTTGCTAACCATTACACCGAATCGGGGTACCACAACCTGTCATTATATTTATATATTATATATATATATATATATATATATATATATATCGTATTTACATTATTCGGACTATTGTCCTCATCTTTGTCGCCGTATTTATCACAACGTTTCGGCCGTTGTACGCTCCGGCCTTCTTCAGGTGGTTGGAATTTCGAACTGAACCCTTTATTTCGATCACTGGGATCTAGTTCCACGTGCCATGTTTGATGGATGTCAGTTATCAAGTAGAAAAATCAGGCGTGGCTGACCACATATGGAGAGAGAAGGGAGATCACCGTCCCCTGTGGGATCATGTTGAGATCATTGACAAGGAACACCATTGGAAAATTCGTAAACTTAAGGAATCAGCACATATGCTAGGCCACAAAAATCTCCTGAGCCGACCAAGCATAGAAATAAATACAATATGGGAACCAGTAATAAGGAGTGCCAGAGAAAAGCAATGATAACAACATAGTTGCAATATGAGCTCTGGTAAAAACATTCAATGATAACAGCAAAATTGCAATATGAGCACTGGTAAAAATGGTTGCTGAAAACATTAGGTTTATAATACCCAGAAATTCATACCCAGATGTCCTCAAGGATAAAAGCTAAAGGCGTTGGTTAGATCCAGTGACAGACCCAAAAGTGTGTGAGTTCAATACCCGGTTAAGGCAGTGGAGAACTTTCAGAGGGAAAATTAGCAGGAGATAACTGACATCCATCAAACATGGCACGTGGAACTCGAAGTGTCTACCCCAGTGATCGAAATAAAGGGTTCAGTTCGAAATTCCAACCACCTGAAGAAGTCCGGAGCCTACAACGGCCGAAAACTTTGTGAAAATATGGCAAAGATGAGGACAATACTGTACATAATACCTCATCTCAGAAATATAGACATATATATATATATATATATCGGACAACGACTCGGAATATATCCTAATCGTAGCTACATTTCTTTGTGGGAAAAGAAATCTGTGACAAGGTATTATTTTTTCACGACTCGCGGGACAATCTGACATCATTACGTTACATCAAGCGACAAGAATTGACTGCGCTGGTCTTACCAGAATTATTCCTCAAAAGAAAAAAAAAACTAAGAAATTTGTCAGACTGAACGGATTGGCAGCTTCTCTGAAAGTGATCTACAACACAGTCTATAGTATATGTTTGTATTCCAATGCGAATTAACTTTCAGATTGGAGTGTGTAAGTATAGAAACTTGTGTGTGTAAAAGTGTTTGCAAATTGAGAACGCTTTGCACTTCGGGGGTTTTTGAATAAAATATATTCACGCGTCCTTTATAGTCACCGGGCATAATTATATTTTGATATAAATACTGTGTGCGTGTGTGTGTGTGTGTGTGTGTGTGTGTGTGTGTGTGTGTCCAATGCGTGATAGGAATTAGCAATAACTAGCTTGTCTCTTTCTCACCATTTAAAAAACAAAAAAACAAAATGGCCGTATATCGTCTGCTTGCACAGTCCCATTATCTCATGCTGTTATTTAATATATGCAATGCATATTAAAAAGACCCGGAATATTTCCAAGGTTGTCGACTTTCTGATAACATCAAATGGTAGATGAAGATACTAAAAAGTGTTTACAGCTAAGATTTTTCGAATTCTAAATTCTTGCTTAGTCCACGAACAAAAAGACTCGGTCGATATGTGACAATTCGATAATTTGAATTGTACCAGCAGTAAGAAAATGAAACTATTCTGAAATGGTTTTTACTATGAATAACATTAAAAGAAAAAAGATTTCTGGTAAGAATCCAGGCGATACACTAAACGGTACCAACTTAATCTCACGGATAATTAATGAGTTCGATTCTCAGTGGGTACCCACTATACTTTTCCCTCCCGCGCCGACGGATATTTCACGCATATATTGAAATGACTACTAACCGAAGAAACTATCAATTTTGTCTTTTTTTTTTTTCAGTTTGGAGGACGTATTTCACGCTTCAAATTCCCGCAACTATATATATATATATATATATATATATATATATATATATATATATATATGTGTGTGTGTATATAAAATAAAATGTTAGCCATTGTCAGTGTTTCATTATATGGCTAATACGAACAGCTACGCTTTCAAAGAGAGAGAATATCAAGTTATATATATGTAGATATCTGAATATCTCCCATGGCTAAGATGCAGTCATATTCAATAATTATTCTCATATCTTTCTCAGGAAATCACATCATTTATTGTCGTTCGATCCAAATTTAAAATAAAATATATAATCGGAATTTCAAATTTTGACTTGCCAGACAGGCAAGTAAAGTTATTTAAACACCATAACCTTGCCCCGTTTCTTCCTTATGTGACAATGTGTCGGATACATACAGATGATGTCTGTCTCGTGTGTCGCGCACATCTACCCAGGCATCGTGTGTCGCGCACATCTACCCAGGCATCGTGTGTCGCTCACATCTACCCAGGCATCGTGTGTCGCTCACATCTACCCAGGCATCGTGTGTCGCGCACATCTACCCAGGCATCGTGTGTCGCGCACATCTACCCAGGCATCGTGTGTCGCGCACATCTACCCAGGCATCGTGTGTCGCGCACATCTACCCAGGCATCGTGTGTCGCGCACATCTACCCAGGCATCGTGTGTCGCGCACATCTACCCAGGCATCGTGTGTCGCGCACATCTACCCAGGCATCGTAGGCATCGTCGCGCATCTACCCAGGCATCGTGTGTCGCGCACATCTACCCAGGCATCGTGTGTCGCGCACATCTACCCAGGCATCGTGTGTCTCAGATAAAGCCAAAATAGCCTCTGCACTCCACTATTTATCAGAGAAGCCAGATGCATCAGTGGGTTGACAAGAGAAGTACCAAGTGCAGATCCTGTCCTTCATTAGATGTAAATGGCTGCCCCAAAATGTAAACAGGCGTTCGGCTCAAATCTGATGGCAAATATGTTATCACCTACTAGCGAAAGGAAAAGAAAAGTAAATTCTGTTATATCCGCGTGAGAATGCAGAATCCATGTTAGGAAAAAAAATATCTCTAAACCACGCACCCACAATGGATGAAGTCACGTATGAAAGATTTGGGTTCGTGTTTTGTTAGGGAGTGCGACGTTACCGAGATTTTGGAATCACTTCTGCGGCCCTTGCTATCACAAACAGAAGTCATTAAAAGAAATAAATAGAAATGTTCATTAATTCTAAAGTGATAGCGCTATAGAAAATGGAGGCCTCATTTTCCTGCATTAGCAGATTTCGAAAGCGATTAGGTGGCTTACGAGGTGGTCAGTTATTTTCCACCCTTTCCCCAAAGACGAAAGGTTTTAGACTCTCACGATTATCGTTATTTCGTCGCAAATGTTCAGACGACCGACATCCCTTAGTTCCACCAGTTCAGACCTTCACAGCTAGAACGCACCATGCCACATACATAGAATCAACACATCCATAATTCGTTATGTATTCTTTGTTTTGTTTAACGGCATATCAACTTCATGGGCCATTTAATGCCGAAATTTAATTTTCTTGGGATCTTTGAAGTAATAAAATGTTATTCTGCTTTCGCAATTGAATACATGGTAAATGATACTCAGATTGTGTGCATATACATGTTTGTATGGACATGATTATTGGAGGCGGTGATATGTTTTATGTTGCATTTTTGGTGAAGTTATATTTTGCAATATAGATTGATTTCTTTGTAGGAAAAATGTCTTACTATTTTTTACTAACAAAGTATTTTTATACTTTCATAGTGTTTTGACATCAGTTTGAAAGTAACCTTTTGCCCATAGTTGGGACCCTAACAAATACTACCACCCCAGGTAAGTGTTGACTTGAGAAAAACAGTAATTGATTCCAGGTTCCTCAAAATCTCCCAATTAGATCCCTTGCTGCCGGATATAGTTTATCGTCATACCGAGGACGATTCGTATTCCTTTCTGTGGTTTGTGTTCCCTTGTGAGATGATCAATTTCACGGTCTTTTTCGTCGGTTCTTTGATGTTAGCTTTGGCAACAATAAACCCCTTCTTTCCTCTTGTTTTCTTCGCTATCTCTTGCGCTCTTGCCATTCGTCCACCGCAGAAAGCACATTTGACAAAGCGACGATCGTCGGAACCAAAATAATTCTTCCCTTTTCTCCATCGGCAATGCCACTTTTACAGTCTTTTCTACAGTCGCAAATTTGCACGTTACCAACAAAATCTTGTGTTTGCGAGAAACTAATATTCTTAAATATTCTCCTGATGAGGGGTCACCTTTTATTTTTCTCTCTCTGGATTTCTTTATAGTCAATGCACGTTTCTGACCTGATAGCGTTTTTCATCGGCGGATTTCTGCGAAAGGTGGGTACAAGTCTCGAGGTTGGTTCGTGTGAACGGAGCCAGCCTTGATTTTCTTTAAGTCCTCTTTGACGAAATGGGGCGGTATCCTCACTAACCACTTTCCCTGGTTAAGCTAGATCTCTTGTTATGATCCATGTCGAGATTCCCCACCGTCCCAGTTTGTTTTTGTCCCTTTTTTTGTTTGGATTGGTCTTTGTTATATTTCCACTCCTGAATTTATTTTGTTTCTCCTCTGAGCGAGCTCCTTGATTCTGCTTATTGGCACAATATAACGACCGCTCTTATTTTTGTGAAGTGGACGGGTCTTACTAACATATTTGAGGCCGGCGATCTCCCTTTTTCCTCGATATATGGTCTGCCATGCATGAATTTCCTATTTCCCCTCGTGTTATGGCTTTACGGTGTTCCTGCAGTCTTAGCTTAAGGGGACGGCCTGTTTCTCCTTTATATTTCTTGCTACAGCTGCATAGGATGGTGTGCACACAGTCATGAATCAGGTTCTCCTCTGTGGGAGGTCTTACTCGAAAGAGATGTCTGCGTAGTGTTGAACCAATTCTTCAGGTGGTCCTGATGTTATATGAACCACAAATCATTTATTTTTCCTATAATCCCTTCACGTAGGGGAGGTAGACCGAGGCTGTTTTCTGGATTTTGTTATCCTTTTGTACCTGTCTAACAATGTAAATTAAACAAAAATGAAGTCTGGGCAAAATATTATCATAGATGACAGTGATTAACACACACTGATGCGCGTGATTTGTTTCTTATTTATTCATTCAAAATATTAGGTTGGTGCAAAAATAATGACGTAATAATGTCGTTTTTGGCGTATTTTTAACGTCAAAAACGACATTATTACGTCATTATTTTGCACCAACTCTACAAAAAACATCTTAAAATAATACATATTTCTTCTGCAGAGGGAAAATGATCCTGAAAGTTTCCTCTTTCTAAAGCAAATGATTTTTTACACGCATGATCTTCCGTAGTGAAAATTGCCGATGTTTTAAATGGTGAAAAAGTTACCGTCAACAAAAAGTTACAAAATTCGAGAAACATTTTATTGCATCATTACTTATGTATTTAGCTATGTGTGAGAAAGTGTGAGTGAACAAGTGAGGACGGATGAAAATTTTAAATAAATGTTATTTACCTCATGAAATTAGGGCGTGTCTTTCAGAAAGCCAAACGTGCCGCATGTGGACCCCCAGATCGCTGGTTTCCCCATGACTGTGATGAAGCATTCCGTGCTGTACGTTAAGCCTTCTTATTCCTTCAGAGAAAGGATCTTTTTCTTCACTTTATCTGCTGTTAGAAATTGTTTAATTATTTATCCTTTCAGATTACAGCCGTTTACACCCATTGACACTTTCAAAACCTCCATCCACTTCTAAACTATTTAAGAGAACGTTTCCTCGTCGTGAAAAAACGTAGTTCGCTATATCATTGCAATTCTTCTAGCTTACACACAGTCTCCTTCCTTTCGTTCCCACTATCGATCTGTCAACCTAGCTATTGTAAAATGACACGACGTGCACAGCGGTAGGAAGTTTGACACTTGTATCTTGTTGACACTATTTTTATCTTCCTAAAGGTCGGACTGTTTTAATGTCGGATCATGATAAAAAAAAAAATATCTGTAACAGAAAGATCAGTGCTATGTGTTATCTGCCAATTTTTCTAGCATTGACTCTGTAGCCCGCTCATGATCTGAAACGTTTTACGACTACCACCTTTGTTGTTCTTCTGAGTGGAGGCTTTTTGCCTCGATATCAATGTCGTACAGCGTCCTATTTTTTTTCTATTTTCTCGAACAGCTTAGATTCCGTGCGGACATGGGGTCTTGCATAATTCACAGTTTATGACTACTCCAACCCTGTCGAGTTGAATTGTTTTTTGTTTTTTTTTGTTTTACGGCATATCAAACTGAATGGGTTATTTAATGGCGACAATTTTTATTGCCGGCAATACATTTTCAAAATTATATTGCCGGCAATACATTTTCAAAATTATATTGCCGGCAATACATTTTCAAAAATTATATTGCCGGCAATACATTTTCAAAATTATATTGCCGGCAATACATTTTCAAAATTATATTGCCGGCAATACATTTTTCAAAATTATATTGCCGGCAATACATTTTCAAAAATTATATTGCCGGCAATACATTTTCAAAATTATATTGCCGGCAATACATTTTCAAAATTATATTGCCGGCAATACATTTTCAAAATTATATTGCCGGCAATACATTTTCAAAATTATATTGCCGGCAATACATTTCAAAATTATATTGCCGGCAATACATTTTCAAAATTATATTGCCGGCAATACATTTTCAAAATTATATTGCCGGCAATACATTTTCAAAATTATATTGCCGGCAATACATTTTCAAAATTATATTGCCGGCAATACATTTTCAAAATTATATTGCCGGCAATACATTTTCAAAATTATATTGCCAGCAATAGTTTTTTTTTTCCTTAAAAAATCTCTGGTAATACTTTTTTGCAAAGTATTTCTGGTATTAAAACCTATTTTTACATTTTCATAATGCTTTTTAACCTCAGTTTCGGGGTTAACTATTTGCCATTAGCTGGGATCCTAACAGGTGCTACCACCCCGGATCAGGGTGTACCTGGGAACACCAGTAATTAACAGGTGGTTCCGCGCTCCTCAAAACCTCCTGACCAGAGGGCCTTGCTGTTGGACGTAGTTTATCGTCTTACCCAGGACGCGGATGTAGTTTATCGTCTTACCCAGGACGGCCTGTCGAGTTGGAGCACTAGTTTTTAGCTAGCTGATAATGAAATTCACTATCTCCTTTTTTTTCTCCGTAAGTGCAATATTTGATGTCTGTGGCGTTTTTATTGATTATTTAATTTATTGTAACGATACGATAACTGGATATTATGTGTTTTGAGTTTGAATATCTTTTCAGATATCCTTATCCATAACTATGTCCAAGACCGTTAATATCCGTTAACTCGTGTCTGTATTTCAAATTCTCGGTGCAATTTCTATTCTTCTCCCTTTGTGGCATTTTTATTATTATTCGTACTATTAATCTAGTTGTTTGTATGGATGATTGCTTCGTTTTACTGTTTAGGATCAGTGTGATGTGTACCTGATTCCCAGCTCTTCTGAGGTTGAATTAGTTATGCTTCCTAACCCCACAAAATAAAGGTATGCATTAAACGTTAAGCGCGGAGAAATAGGGGAAAAAGAATTTGTGCGGAAAAATTAGGGTGCGTAGGATAAAAAGTGAGAAAAAAAAAAAAAAAAAAAAAGAACAGGTGAAAGGAAAAAAATAAACGTGCTTATAGAGAGACGTGATGAGAGCAAATAAAATTGTTAGAGAGTTCTCGTTGACGTTGATTGGATATGAAGAGACAAGAAGCGAAAGTCTTAAAGCAAGACCGGATTGGAAATGTTCAAATTCAGACAAATATAAAACAACACACAAATATAAAACAACACACAAATATAAAACAACACACAAATATAAAACAACACACAAATATAAAACAACACACAAATATAAAAACAACACACAAATATAAAAAAAACACACAAATATAAAACAACACACAAATATAAAACAACACACAAATATAAAACAACACACAAATATAAAACAACACACAAATATAAAACAACACACAAATATAAAACAACACACAAATATAAAACAACACACAAATATAAAACAACACACAAATATAAAACAACACACAAATATAAAACAACACACAAATATAAAACAACACACAAATATAAAACAACACACAAATATAAAACAACACACAAATATAAAACAACACACAAATATAAAACAACACACAAATATAAAACAACACACAAATATAAAACAACACACAAATATAAAACAACACACAAATATAAAACAACACACAAATATAAAACAACACACAAATAAAACAACACACAAATATAAAACAACACACAAATATAAAACAACACACAAATATAAAACAACACACAAATATAAAACAACACACAAATATAAAACAACTTCTTCATGGTGAGATAGGACAAAAGAACGATAATCAAGGGGATGCTGTAGGAAACATTTTTGCATAAATAATTACGTTCCACCATCACTGAGCGGACTCTGAAATTCCATTTAACTCGATGAACGGGTTTTATATCTGAGAGGCCCCCGTACCTTGAGTGCCTATGGCCCTATTGTGACAAACTCAGCCCAGATCTTAATAGAAAATTGTACATACAATCCATCGATAAATATACTGGGAAACAAAAAAAACTATCGGTTCCATCTATCGCTTTAGTATGTACCCGACACCTCTTGCTATCCTCTGCCGTTACAAAAGCCAGATCAGTTCACAAATAGAGTACTGATGCGATATATAGGCCGGAACCGCCCATTTTTCACTTTGCAGCTTCGATACATCCCAAAAGCATCTCCACGTCGTTGTGGGTGGTGAATTATTTTCCACCCTACAACCCCTTTCCCCACAGACCATATCGCTCTATCACTATTCCCATGGAAAGTCTTCAGACGAACTACATTCCTTAGTTCCATCAGTTCTAACCTTCACGGGGAAAACCCGACATGCCACGCCCATTGCAGCGAACCACTCTCATTTGTGGCATTGGTAAATATGTAAGTTCCACTCGAAGAGCTTCTCCTTTGTGGAACTGACTCAAGAGTATGCTTTCCCGATCACTGCAATGTTAACTAAAGACTAGTCTTAACAGTTATCTTCCCCCACATATCCCTATAAACAATATCTTACTCTGAATCTATCTTTCCTCGAGTGGCTCTTGGGCCCTGAACAGCGTCAACATTGTAATTATATATATATATATATATATATATATATATATATATAAAAACCCATACTATACAAATATGTGTTACTTTTTTATTAGGATAGAAATTAATTAAAATAAAAACATGTATGAGAAGCAAACGATGGAACGGATAATGCAAGTGAGAGAAGATCTGGAACATTGGATAATGCAAGTGAGAGAAGATCTGGAACATTGGATAATGCAAGTGAGAGAAGATGGAAATTGGATAATGCAAGTGAGAGAAGATCTGGAACAGTGGATAATGCAAGTGAGAGAAGATCTGGAACAGTGGATAATAATGATCTGGAACAGTGGATAATGCAAGTGAGAGAAGATCTGGAACAGTGGATAATGCAAGTGAGAGAAGATCTGGAACATTGGATAAGTGAGAGAAGATCTGGAACAGTGGATAATGCAAGTGAGAGAAGATCTGGAACAGTGGATAATGCAAGTGAGAGAAGATCTGGATAAACAAGTGGATAATCTGGAACAGTGGATAATGCAAGTGAGAAGATCTGGAACATTGGATAATGCAAGTGAGAGAAGATCTGGAACAGTGGATAATGCAAGTGAGAGAAGATCTGGAACAGTGGATAACAGTGGATAATCTGGAACAGTGGATAATGCAAGTGAGAGAAGATCTGGAACAGTGGATAATGCAAGTGAGAAGATCTGGAACAGTGGATAATCTGGAACAGTGGATAATGGAACAAGTGAGAGAAGATCTGGAACATTGGATAATGCAAGTGAGAGAAGATCTGGAACATTGGATAATGCAAGAGAGAAGATCTGGAACATTGGATAATGCAAGAGAGAAGATCTGGAACAGTGGATAATGCAAGTGAGGAAGATCTGGAACAGTGGATAATGAGAGAAGATCTGGAACAGTGGATAATGCAAGTGAGAGAAGATCTGGAACAGTGGATAATGCAAGTGAGAGAAGATCTGGAACATTGGATAATGCAAGTGAGATCTGGAACAGTGGATAATCTGGAAATCTGGAACATTGGATAATGCAAGTGAGAGAAGATCTGGAACAGTGGATAATGCACAGTGGATAATGCAAGTGAGAGAAGATCTGGAACAGTGGATAATGCAAGTGAGAGAAGATCTGGAACAGTGGATAATGCAAGTGAGAGAAGATCTGGAACAGTGGATAATGCAAGTGAGAGAAGATCTGGAACATTGGATAATGCAAGTGAGAGAAGATCTGGAACAGTGGATAATGCAAGTGAGAGAAGATCTGGAACAGTGGATAATGCAAGTGAGAGAAGATCTGGAACATTGGATAATGCAAGTGAGAGAAGATCTGGAACATTGGATAATGCAAGTGAGAGAAGATCTGGAACATTGGATAATGCAAGTGAGAGAAGATCTGGAACAGTGGATAATGCAAGTGAGAGAAGATCTGGAACAGTGGATAATGGTAAGATTTGTAGTTTCCTTATGAGGAAACATTCGGCATTCAATGGTCACACAGCGTTACTGCCGGTTAAAATTTATAAAATATCTCAAAAAATAAAGGGTTAAGAAAATAAGTTTCACAAGGCGGCTGTTACCGCTCTTGCAATGATTGAGGTTTTCCTAACCTTTCGTTTAAACCAGCGTGGAAAGTCAACGTATGATTAGGCCAATTTTTCTCTTAGATTTTAGTTGTTGCTGCTATTGAATGTCCTCAAGTGAAGTGGACTGTTATTTGGTGATGATGTTAGTGATTCTCCAGCGAATGTTCCCCTCTAAGACCTGCAGTTTTCATTCGCTGGAAACATTTTTTGCTAATGATTTAAGAAAACGATTCCATGTAGCGGCTTTTTTTTTTTTTTTTTTGGTCATTTCTAAGTGTTGTAGGATATGCAAGACACCCCCCTATGAGAGTCGAGATATAACGAAGCTATTTAAAAACATTATTCTGGGTTTTTAGCATCTGTTCTCCTCTATGGCAGCGAATGCTGGACAATTTCGTTAAAGATGAAGAAACTTGAAGCAACAGTAATGTCGAAGATACCATGGAACGAACATGTGAGCAAGGACGAGGTTTTAGAGAAAATGGAAACAAAAATGAAAATTATACTTAACACTGGCAAGAGACAGCTGAAATTTCTGACACAGATAACAAGGAAGGAGGGCTTGGAAAATCTGATACCCACAGAACAGATTGAGAACAAGAGAGACAGGAAAACAATGCATAATAAACCTGACGAGCTTGAGTAAATGAATGGCGGAACAGGGCTTAGAAATAATAAAAAGAATTTAGTTCGTATATGTCTATATTTCTGAGATGAGGTATTATGTACACTATTTACATTATTCGGACTATTTTCCGAATCTTTGTCACCATATTTAGTACAACGATTCGACCGTTGTACGCTCCGGCCTTCTTGGTTCGAATGTGGAACTGGGGTAGACTGTTCTAGTTCCACGTGCCATGTTTAATGGAAGTCAGTTATCTCCTGTTAATTCCCATCTCCAAGTTCTCCACTGCCTTAACCAGAGTATTGAACTCACATTTTTGGATCCTGTCACTGGATCAAACTAACGTCAATATCCATTGTGCCATGTGTCCTTGAGGACATCTGTGTATGAATTTCTGGGTATTATAAACCTAATGTCTTCCACAACCATTTTTTACAATGCTTATATTGAAATTTTTCATGTTGTCATTGCATGTTTTTACCAGAGCTCATATTGCAATTTTTGTTGGTATTGTCGCTTTTCTCTGGCACTCTTTATTACTGGTTCCCATAGTGTATTCATTTCTATGCTTGGTCAGCTCAGGAGATTTGTGGCCTAGCATATGTGCTGATTCCTTAAGTTTACGAATTTTCCAGTGTTCAGTTCGATATTCCAACCACCTGAAGAAGGCCGGAGCGTACAACAGCCGATACGTTGTAATAAATATGGCGATGAAGATGAGAACAATAGTCCGAATAATGTAAATAGTATAGATTTTAGTTAGATCGACAAGCGACAGAAAATTGTGGAAAGCCATGATCGCCTACATCCTGAGGAAACACGACACAAAGAATGGTTTTGAAAAAAATTACTCCCGAACACAGCCTATTCTAGGTTCAATTACAGTGTAACCCGGATATAAGAGATTTTCTCTGGTCCCAAATTAGAGCCTGTGTTAATGTATATAAAATAGACCAAACCCGGATATAAGAGACTTCTTCTCCGGTCCCGACAACTCTCTTATATCCGGGTTACGCTGTATTTCCTATATTAAATGCATGTGATCCATACACCGATGTATTTGAAGTGTTTAGTATTTATTAAATACACATTCTGAATTTTTACGATTACTTTATTATAGTTGATATCACTTCATTCCTTCATTCATATGCCAGATCATAAATTTTAGAATTTATAAATTTTACTTCTTGGAACACTTCGTAAAATTATAATGGATAATCTTATTTATCAGCAGTCATGGAATTTACACGATGACAGCTCGTGATTTTTATTCCTGACGATTCTGTCACTTTCATTATTTGTCTTTCTTCGTCTATTATTAAATATATTTGTTTTACCCTTCATATGACCGAGCAGAAGTCCTCGAGTGAGGAGCACTCATTTGACAGACAAACTCACTATGATGATAATGGCGATTTTATAAGCGTAGCTTAGATGGGACAAGGCCGAATATCTCGAGCACCCAGTGAGGATCGAACTAGCGAGATAAGCTTGCTCACCATTACACCACGTCAAAGTGCCCAAGAAAGAAAGGTTATTTTCTAAGCGTAGCTTAGATGTGGCACAAGGCCGAAATTATGGGGTACCTAGTGAAGATTGAACTTATCTAGCCAGACAAGCTTGCTAACTATTACACCAGGTCAAGGTACCCCACTATGATGGCAATGTGAAAGCAACCTGCTTCCCGAATAACACTTTTGGCATCATTTCTTTATTATCCTTTTCTACTAAATCTATTTTCTCCTCTTACGCTTCCTTCAAAGAAACTGGCTTATCTTAAAGGCCTTAGAATCCGCCGGCCACATTTTTTACAGACGGGTAAGACCTTCGTAAAAGGGGTTATCTGCAAAATAGATACTTACAAACGCAAATATAGACAATCAATAATTACCTTTTGTTATCCTTCTTACAACACAAATGAAAAATGTTTTGCAAACTCAGTTTAAAGTATCAACCAGTTAGTTAAAGAAAATCAACCGAGATGTATCTGGATTAAAAAGAGGAGGAATAAATATTTAGCTATTTCCAAAGAAAGTAGACGCTTAGAGAAATAAACGACTAATATTTAACTAATCTCGAATCAGATAAACGCTTACCAACACGAATGTCAACGACCAATATTTATCTCTCCCACTGACCAAGGAAATGCTTACAGACTCAAAAGTAATCTACCAAGATATGCCTATCTCACTGACCAACTGAATGCTTAAAGGCTCAAATATGAACGACCAATATTTACCTCTCCCACTGACCAAGTGAATACTTACACACTCAAATACACAAAAGACTGCTTTCGATATCACCTTGCTGATGGCGGCTTGATATGTCGTAAAATCTACCAACTGACTTTGTTATCTTCTTTATCCCTTCCTTTAACAATCTGTTTTTCGCGGCATTTTAACTCCTCTTCCATATTTTTTTTTTTAATTCATCTTCTTACGAACTATTTTTCTTTCACTCTTCTTCCATATACGTTACATGTCTTTTTTAATCCTTATATTTCTCGGTTTAAAGTTTCTAAATCTGTAGCTTAATTACTTCCTCTTTCCCTTTACGTATATCTACCGTTTTTTCCTGTTTACCCTCACTTTTGGTTTTATATATGTCTACACCCGCTACTATGTGTGGTTCCTATCCCATAATTCCACCTTCTCGGCTACTAATGGAAACCTGTCCTGACAGAATCATCACGATTTAGACGCCATCTTTACTTGTGTCTCTTCCGCTTAAATGGTTTTCTCGCTAAAAGTTATCTAATGCCGGTGGGGAATTTTCAAAATTCGACACTACCATCAATTTAGAGCATATATATTATCTTACTTGTCATATTAACAAGACAAATACATTTATCAATAACGTCTCGTTTAGTTTGGCACAAGTGTGAGATGCCTAGTGCGGATCGAATGCAAGGATACTGATATCTTCTCCATGGGGAGGCTCTTTAAAATATTTACTAAACTTAATTTACTAGTGCAAAAAAGCTGAATGACGATGCTGCAATAGGAGCTGGGGAGTGCGCCATCTTTTCTAAGAAGATTCCGCTTGGTTTGGTTTTGTTTGTTTTACGGTATATCAACACCAATGGGTTATTTAAAGCCGACAACTTTTTTCCTGGTAATGTTTTGCTTTGTTAAAAATCTATTTCTGGCAATATTTTTCCCTCAAAACGTATTGCTGGTAATAATTTTTACAAAGTGTTTCTGGTATTAAAACCTATTTTTACACTTTCATGTTTTTACCTCAGTTTCAGGGTTAACTATTTGCCCATAGCTGGGAACCTAACAGGTGCTACAACCCCGGGTCAGGGTGGACCTGGGAACACCAGCAATTAAGAAGTGGTTCCACGCTCCTCAAAACCTTTTGATCAGAGGCCTTGCTGTTGGACGTAGTTTATCATCTTACCCAGGACGCGATACCGCTTGGGTTGAAAGTAGGTAAATACAAGTTCTTTGTATACCGAAACTTAATCTCTGAATTTTAACACGGGTAGGAAACACGTATTAATGTTCTGTAAATTTACATTGAGCACTATTTTGTAAAAATAAAAATATCTATAAGAACACCGGATTATATATACAGTGTAACCCGGATATAAGAGAGTTGTCGGGACCGGAGAAGAAGTCTCTTATATCCGGGTTTGGTCTATTATATATACATTAAAACAGGCTCTAAAATTTGGGACCAGAGAAAATCTCATATCCGGGTTACACTGTATTACTATTCTTTATATATATATATATATATATATATATATAAATTTATGAAAAACTAGGTAATCCGTATGGGTAGACGCAAGGAGGATAAAATCCAGAGAGCTCAATGTAAATCCAGAGCAAATAATTTACATAAAAACAGACCACTTTAAATTTATTTTTTCGTTTCAACATTTGGAAGTAAAGTCTGATGGTCCGCAGTCTTTTAAAAGAGCTATGGTGAAATAATTTATTACATGGAACCTTAAAGTGGTCTGTTTTTTTTTTATATATATATATATATATATATATATATATATATATATATATATATATAAAATTTAATTAAAATATTAAAACGTTTTTCTTTCATTTATATTCTAGTGATATGTATCCCAGCTAAAATGTCTACACCGTACAAATTTTAATTTGGAAAGATATCTTCATAGTAAAGCACGATGCTACTTTGGCATAATTAGCACCTGTTTTACTATGATTCAAAAATAAAATTTGCAAGGTGTTGATATGTTTCCTTGTAGATAATAAGTCAACGTAGCAGAAATTTATGAATTAATTGTATATTAAAAAGCAAAATTATTTTTAAAATTCTAGAAAGAACAAGCCCATAGCTTTAATGTCTAAGTAGAGTCTTTGTTATTTGATATTGTAAACTGGATGCTAAATTCCTTAATCTTTAAGGATTGGATAATCTTTTCGCTTTTGCCTTCCAGTAAACGAGGCCCATCATTAAAAAAAAGCACACCAAACCAGATTTCACAGAAGCATATCTACCTATACAATGTAATGTCTTAAAAATAAATGCCTATTTCAGAAGACTTATTATTTCCCGATTTTCGAATCCCACGACTATTTTTCTCTTATTAAAATTTAGACGACCCCCCACCACAAGAGTTTAATTATTCTACAAGTGTGCTCTGAAGTAAAAGCGGTTGAGAAACAATGGACTTGAAGATTTGATCTTATTAGGGTAACCAATCTATGAGAAAGACAACCGAATTAAAAAATAAATAAATCATCCTGAAAAGGGATGGCCGACCCACGCAAGCTTTCTTGCCTTAGAAAGAAATACTACCGTTACGGCTAGAGAACATTTGGTGCAAACAAACAATGTACGAGACTAACCGAAGGACCAGGTGAATGCTTACAGACTCAACTGTAAACGACCAATATTTACCTATTCCACTGACCACGTGAATGTCTACAGTTTCAAATGTAAAACGTCTGGCACAAGAGCGAAATTATTGGACACCCTGTGAGAATTAAACTCTGTACGACAGAGTCTGTCTATATTCCTGAGATGAGGTATTATGTACATTATTTACATTATTCGGACTATTGTCCTCATCTTTGTCGCCATATTTATCACAACGTTTCGGCCGTTGTACACTCCGGCCTTCATCAGGTGGTTGGAATGTCGAACTGAACCCTTTGTTTCGCTCACTGGGGTAGACTGTTCTAGTTCCACATGCCTCAAGGACACATGGCACAGTGGATAAAGGCGTTGGTTAGATCCAGTGACAGGACCCAAAGAGTGTGAGTTCAATACCCGGTTAAGGCAGTGGAGAACTTTCAGAGGGAAATTAGCAGGAGATAACTGATAATTGACATCCATCAAACACGGCACAAACACAGAGACATCAAGAAAAGGCATGTCACATGGAATCCGCAGTAGTTTACCATTTCTTTCTGCGGTAAACGAGTTGCCATCCAAGGCTATAGAACCCGATCTGTCCCGCTATTTACCCATAGCTGTGGAGTAGGGAGTAGAGCATTCATATCTTTACCAAGGGTAATAGCATGTAAATGAATGTCATGGATTCGACTGGAATCTGAACACGGCTCTCCGATTTTTCAATCCGAGCCGCTAAGCATTACCCCACCGTGAAAGGGTTCGATTCGAAATTCCAACGTAAAAGGATGGAGTGTACAATGGCTGACACTTCATGAATATTTAGAGGACAACAATTTGAATAATGTAAATAGTCAAATATTACATCTATCATATTTACCGGATTATAAAATGTAATTTACGTTGAATAAAAATTAAAAAAAAAACAGAAAATATCCATATAAAAACAGTTTAAATATAATAGATCTTTACTTTCGTACGAGGTCAAATGAACAGAATATGACACAGAAATTTTAATGAGCCAATCCTCGAATTAGAGAGAGTTGGTCAATCAACCTTCCAACTTAATATCGAAAATTCAGGCTACTAAACTAAAAAAACAATCTAATTGAAGACGACAAAAAGAACCACAGAATGGCAGCTTTTGTTTAAATAAATTGTAGCATTTTTTTTTTTTTTTTTTTTTTAATAGGATTGTACCGGTTTGCATATGTCAATTAGAAGAGAAAGTGTATAGGAAAGAAAGGGGCTGGCGGATGTTTACTGATCACGTGTCGTAACAGCAGAACACAAATTTCAACCCGTCTTTAAAATCTAACGTTTTAAATAGGTAAATCGCGTCTTCACAATTAGTGCCTTTTCGTGGATAGTATAGAGTTACCACTTTGATTTGTTTTTATTGATAGCAACAGTTATATGTAAATTCGCTTGGAAGCCTTACTCATTGAATCTCTTGATAGGGGTGGAGAGATGTGGATGAAAATTTGTTACCAGCGTTCAAAGAACTGTTGGTTCGATTAAAGTCCAAGTCCAGGGGCTATGTCTAGTTAGAAGTGGTATCTTATGCTCAATG
>CAHIKZ030000798.1:660000-695000 GCA_903632075.3 Acanthosepion pharaonis
TCTTCAGATTAATGATCAATTGTTATCTGCTATCTTTATTTCCATAATCGCAACCATCCAGGGTATGACGATAAATTACATCCGGCAGCAAGACCTCCGATCGAGGGGTCTTGAGCGTGGAACTATTGCTGTTGTTCCCAGGTCTACCCTGACCCAGGGTGGTAGCATATGTTAGCGTCCCAGCCATGGGTAAATATTAATACCCCTAAAATGGGGTCAAAACACCATGAAAGCATGAAAATAGATTTTTATAATAAAAAATACCAGTATCACATTTTTGAAAAAAAATATATTACCAGCAATATATTTAACTCGACAGAAAAACCTCTTTAACAAAATACGTCCAGGAAACCTGAGCTCCAAACTGATTTCTCACAAATACATATTCTATTCATACGAATATATTCTAAAAAAATCTTGTTGGCATTAAATAACCTATTGCGATTTATATGCCGTAAAACAAAAACCGAAACTCAATCTCCACTTCCTACCATTTTTTACATTCAGATCTCACGCCTCATTCATCATTACCACTTCAACGTTACCCATCTATTTTGAGTGGCTATCGAGCCTTATATCGCATGAAATTTAGTAAAAGAAATTTCTCTGTTTGAGACAACTTTATAGACACGGGGTGTACAGTAATTCAAAGCGAATGTTAACGCCTTAAAAAAATACAAACGTCGCTATTTGTAATTGGCAAAGTCATACTTGTATATATTTCAGATCCAGAAAGAATATTTTCATGGATTTCACTCACAGCAGATGCCCTTCGGAAAATGAGTAAGTAAATTGGCTTTTGAAACTAAAATATTTAGTGATTTACTCAGCATAGTTTAAATTTGGCGCATGGTCAAATAGTAGAGAACAGCCAACACAGAAGTAAAATATTTAAGTGGCATACTCTCAGTGGCCACTTGACTAAGTACGCATGGACAAATGCCCTTCTATTCAAATTTCTCATCAGCATAGCAGCAATTTAAGAGGTAGGGATTTTCCAAGCGTAGCTTAGATGTAGCACAAGGCCGAACGTATGGGGCACCCAGTGAGGATCGAACTCACTATTCAGTCGTAATTGTTCTAGCAAGACAAGCTTGCTAACCATTACACCGCCTCGAGGTGCCTAAATAGCGATTTTCCAAGCGTAGCTCAGATGTGGCACAAGGCCGAGAGAATGGGGTACCCAGTGAGGATCGAACTCACTACTCAGTCATAATTGTGCTAGCAAGACAATCTTGCTAACCATTACACCACCTCGAGGTGCCCAAAGCAATTTAAGAGGTACAAGCATATAACCTCTTACCCGGCTTAGACGTGTGTATACGTTCTTACTGAAAGCACGTCCAAATCATTACTTTCAAAAACTAGCTACAGAAGTGCTTATGCGTCTTTATTCTTTTTATGACCTGAGTTTGAAACGAGATCAATTGTCAACTCATACATCTTGTAAGGGTGTTAACCACCGCTCGGGTACTTCAAGGTACCTTAGTTTCTTGTCTTCCCAAAGAAATAAAAAAAAAAAAATAGTTTGAAAATGAAACGTTTTTCCCAAAATATTGGCCGGGGAGGGAGTTAACGGAATCATAACATTTCTATGTAAATCGTAAGAATTCTTCAGCGTTATGGAGTATGATACCAAGGTCGAGTGGGCTCCGAATTAAGAGTCGAGAAGGCAACGGGGTAACTGACTGAATATCTTTCTCAACAATGCGGACAACTTACAGATAACAGAAAAAAAAAAACCTACCAGTGAGAGGCCAAAAAAAAAAAACTTACTAGTGAGAGGCCAGAAAAAAAAAAAACCTACCAGTGAGAGGCCAGAAAAAAAAACCTACCAGTGAGAGGCCAGAAAAAAAAAAAACCTACCAGTGAGAGGCCAGAAAAAAAAAAAAAACCTACCAGTGAGAGGCCAGAAAAAAAAAAACCTACCAGTGAGAGGCCAGAAAAAAAAAAAAAAAACCTACCAGTGAGAGGCCAGAAAAAAAAAAACCTACCAGCCAGAAAAAAAAAAACCTACCAGTGAGAGGCCAAAAAAAAAAAAACCTACCAGTGAGAGGCCAGAAAAAAAAAAAAAACCAGTGAGAGGCCAGAAAAAAAAAAAAAAACCTACCAGTGAGAGGCCAGAAAAAAAAAAACCTGCCAGTGAGAGGCCAGAAAAAAAAAAACCTGCCAGTGAGAGGCCAGAAAAAAAAAACCTGCCAGTGAGAGGCCAGAAAAAAAAAACCTGCCAGTGAGAGGCCAGAAAAAAAAAACCTGCCAGTGAGAGGCCAGAAAAAAAAACCTGCCAGTGAGAGGCCAGAAAAAAAAAACCTGCCAGTGAGAGGCCAGACTTTATCAGGCAATGGTAGCTCAAATAACGACTCAAGTAGCTGAGCTATGTCGAAGAGTATCTCTGGACGCATAATCCACTGAATCTTGAAGCAGAAGAGCTACGGCAGCAGAAAAATACATCAGAAACCACTCATATCAAAAAAATAAATAAAAAGGAAGTGAGGCTACACTAAGTAAAATAAAAAAAGGTGGACAACAGAAAACTGGACAAACGTCACCCGCTTGATGAATCCTTTCCCGCTGTAATATTCGGATGGTAGGACCAGAAATTGGCGTAAAGTATGGGCCTCTCCTGCCTTGTATCGATGATTCAGTCTTGTAGTGGCGATATAAGATCGTTTAAATGTTGCAGCCTTCTTGGGTATTGTTGTAGACAACGTGCCTCATTTTATGACAGCGGTGTATCTTTCCCCGTTGGCCACTTCCAACAAGATAACGCACCCTCTTACAAGTAAAAAAAAAAAAAAAAAATCATTGGTTCATGCACCTCGGCAATTAATTTTCTCCATAGTCACAGATCACCTTTGAGATATGGTGAAAGAAAGTTTCGAATGTCGGAGGTGCAGCCAAATAAACTAGAAACTGCCATTATAAATGTATTGACTCAATTTTTGAAGTTTTTATATACAGAGTGTCCATGAAGATCCTGTGCAATTTAAAAAAAAATTGCAAATTTATTTGTATTTGCGATAGAAATAATCTGTAAAAAACGTTATAAAGTTTAATGTACCTAGTTTTAAGTATAGCTAAAATAACTGATTTCAGGCATTACTGTAAATCAGATGGCAAATGTTTTCTGTGAACTGCAAAATTGTATTACCCTTTGTATTGCTAATGATGGAGGACATGTGGAAACTTAAATAAAATTTCAATAAAACCATAAAAGATATAGTTTTACTTCTTTCTATTCCTTTTTACAAATTATTTCTATCGCAAACACAAATAAAGTTATACATTTTTTAAAGTGCAGACGAACTTTATGGACACCCTGTATAAGTAATTTCACAAATAAAAACGATATTAGCCTGAAGAAGTACTTTCTATAGACGAAACGCGTCACCAAGACGATCCATTTTGTCATTCCACGCATCCGTTTATGAAACACAATGTTTCCAAACGTTTCCGCTACACGATTGCTACTCTGCTGCAAAGAAAGTTGGTTTATCCTGTCGTGACTAAAACATTTTATTGTCATAATCCATCTTGCCAATTTATACATCGACCATTCGTCTGTGTATTGAATATTGTTGCCATATCTAGTCTGGTGCTTCTACTGCGAACCATGAGATGCTCGACAAAATCCAAAGAAGGGTCTCTAATACAAACGATCCTGGCCAGGCATCTCGACTTCAGTCATTTTCTCGCCGACGTGACGGGTCTTCCCTCTGTCAGTTCCACAAATATTTTCATGGCAACGGCTTCCCGACTGCATGAATTTAAGCGTGCTACTAGATTGGCAACCGATTCTCATTTTACTGTTGAATTAGCTAAATACAACTGTCATTTCTACTCTAAAAGTATTTTTCTCGCACATCCCACCTGCGGTACGCTTCCGTTTCCTTGCAACCCTGATAATTACAATCATCAAAAATTTTAATGCAACGTCAATCGCCATCTTCCTGCCTGCTGGAAACCTTTTTTCAATCTTTCTCTTTCACTCCCTGTTACATTCTATAGTCACATTGTTGCCTTGCTTGGATGGATTAAAAAAATACCTAGCTCTTTCTAATGTTCTGGTGTGGTCAATGAAGTTTCTTTCCGGTCAATCTGTTGATCTTTTCCCATAATTTCAAATCCTTTATTAGAAGCTGGTGTAGGCATTATTGGTTACTTCTCCAGCAATGAACGCGAAACCGCACTCCACTTTCACAGATTGTGTCCGTAATCTTTGCTAGGTTCGCATAAAAAAAAAACCTGGGGTTCGATAGGCACGAGGGCGATTGGTTAAAACGGTCACTTTCCGACCATTCGATTAACACCAGAGTCGATTTTATGAATTTAAAGCCCTGGTGAGTCTATTCCAGTTTGCAGCACTTCTGAAAACCATGTCACTGATTGACCTAAACATTAGGAGAGAAATTTGGTTAGACGGAACCGTTTGAGTCTGCCGAGGTTTGTTCTAATGCTAAGTCATCGTGACCGAGGGTTTCAGCGTACTGACCTTGTTCAAACTTCTGATCGCACCAAACGTATTTCTCAGAAACTGTAAATAAAGCCCGCCCAGCTGATTTGCAGTATAGACAACAGATGGGCTATTGAAAAAACACGCGCCTGAGTAGGCGTCTACAACAGGGTTTAGCTCGCCGTCCGAGCAGCGTCTGTGCTTGGAAACAAGTATCTGATATATATATATATATATATATATATATGTGTGTGTGTGTGTGTGTACACGAGTTTTTTACGGGTTATCAACCGTCTGCAGCTTTTTAAAACCAGAAAATATTTTTAAAATGTAATTTTTCTGTTAATGGTTCACTGACACAAGTCTGACAAATTAACCAATAGTCGAGGGGGAAGAGGGGGAGAAGAGGGGGGGATCTCTCTGATTAAAAACCGCAAGCGTTAACCAGTCTAGGTACAGTTCAGCCTCCACGTTGCTCAAATTTGGTGATGGCGCGGAAATTGGTATTTCAACGTGATGTGGCCCGTAAGCCGAATCATTTTGGGGATTGTAAGAGTAATGATTTTGTGGAGAGTGAATATGCAGTAACAAACTTTTATGAATAAAAATATTTCTAGATACAAATCCTATTATTTAACCCGTAGCTGGGGAGATTGTGTGTATGCGTAAGAGATTAAAATACGCGGAGAGATTGTTTACTCTATTTCCTCAAAACTTACGTTTAAAATCTCAGCTTCATTTTCATTCGTCTTAGCAACAATAGAATCGATAACGACGCGTTCAATCACGGCCCTGGGGAGATGCCGTAGAAGTGTCTGTTTAATTGATTTTATGTCGATGGAAATCTTTAAAATCATCTCGAGTTAAATATTAACGAAATAGCGTCTGATTCTTTAATTAAGTCACAAATCGTATAATCAGGCATGCCACCTTGGAAACAGTTGTGGCCAGTTGCTTTATATAGTATTGATACGGAATCATACTGTTTCTATGTAAATCCTAAGAATTCTTCAACGTTATGAGTATAGTAACATGGTCGAGTGGGCCCCGAATTTAAAGAGTCGAGAAGGCAACAGGAGAAACTGATCCGCTGTCATTCTCAGGAACGCGGACAACTTACAGATAACAGACACACTGCTAAAAAAAATCAAAATGATCAGGAGGGAGGTAGCTGATCTCTACTCTGACCGAGATCTAACTGCTCAGTTAAGGCCGTACAGAGCGAAATACAAATGACCTACCTAACGATTGTTTATGAATGAATGGCAGACCGGGGACATAGAATTAATCACATGTTGCTTATAGTTGCAAGGGACAGAAAGATCTGGAGAGCCATGACCGCCCACGACTTGGAGACGATACATAAAAAAATAAATAAAAAAAATAAATAAATAAAAAAATAAAAATGGAATCGTAGGGCCAAGGTATATTTTTAAGATGGTTTCCATACCTTTTGCAAATAGTATTTTTTATGCGTAAATCTCTTAACACAAAAATATATTGACAGCACATTTTCATTTCAATTAGTTCACAATTCTTCTACAGAGCCTGGCACAAAGTAAAGGGTATATCCGATAAAGCATATGCATGCTGAAACCCGGAGTTATGCAACCAAATGATATATATATATATATATATATATATATATATATACACACACACCTTGTGTGATGGATGAATTGTCCAAATTACGCAAAAATGAAAATAACACTGACGTCTCATTGTAACATATATTTACCCAAATTACGCAAAATATGTTTAAATACTAAAGATTAAATTCAATAAAATCGCCATTGGCTTCAATTACGGCCTTCAAACGACTTCGGAATCTCCTGCAACTCTCTTGGACGGCCTCCTTGTTTAAATTGGTGAATGCTGCCATATTCCTTGCCTTCAATTCATCTTTGATATTACAAGGAGTTTTGCTCGTCTCTTCCTACATTACACCTCAGACAATAATCAAGGGAGTTGCAGTCTGGGGCGTTAAGTGGCCAGATGTAAGGGGGTGATGTGGTCGCAGAAATTGTCTGGCAGCAATGACTGGGATGGTGCAGAATCATGTTGCCAGACATTTTCTAGCAGTCACCCTCTTGACCAAAGGCAGCACTACCTTCTCAAGGCACTTGGTCTAGGCCTTCATGGTAAGCCTGAAGCCCTGTAGAAAGAGAAATGGACGCATGATGTCGACATCACTAGTGAACACACCTTCGTAATCAGCATTAAACTCATCCATCACTTTCCGAATTATCTGTTGCCATATCTTGTTTGGTGCTTCTGCTGCTGCGAACCACGAGATGCTCGACAAAATTCAGAAAAGGGTCTCTAATACAAACAATTCTGGCCAGGTGTCTCGACTTCGATTGACACCCAAACACTGAAATGTTGGTATTATAGAGATTCCCGGGTGAATGCAAAGCAGTACGCCATGCCGTTTCCCAATTTCTGAGGGATGAATTGCGTCATTATGCTTTTTTGTTCACAGAGTGCCCAACTGACCCTACTAAACTGTGCAGTCGACAAAATAAAAAACGCGCATGTGCAAAATTAAAAATATGAAATGGTGAGAATTTAACCATCACACCTGTATATGGTATGCAAAAAAATGTACTATCTATAAATACAATAAATCTAGTGTTTGACTTGAAAATATGATTAAATGGTTAAA
Organism: Acanthosepion pharaonis; assembly: GCA_903632075.3. NCBI lineage: Eukaryota > Metazoa > Mollusca > Cephalopoda > Sepiida > Sepiidae > Acanthosepion > Acanthosepion pharaonis. Next base: position 667,119 of record CAHIKZ030000798.1, read on the forward strand.
ATTAGGAAATATTAATGTTTGTGACTTAAAGATTAATGGTTTAACTTGAATGAAATTAAATGCATATTTATAAATATTCGAATTGACGACGAAATCAAAAATGTGAGTACAGCATATATAACCCAGAGTCACAAACTCACATCAATCCAACCAAATATGTTAGCTCTACCTCTGATATTGAGCGCTTTCTAATAAGTACCGCGCATATATATATATATATATATATATATATATATAGCGAAAGAGTTGTATATTTGGGTAGTAATCCTTCTTTTGTACATCTTTCTTTAAAGATGACTGACAACCTTTTTTTTTCTTTTTTTTTTTTATTTATCTTTGTGTCTTTATAAGTCTTTTCTTTCCTAGACAAAGTGTAAAAATTTTCCAAATGTTCTGCATATATGGGCGTTTTCAGCTATTCGTTTAGCCATTAACAAGAATGATTTTATTTCCCCTGAGTATGAATTTTTTTATGTTTGTATCTAGGGTTATATGACTTTTATTTTCTAAACACGGTCAGCACATTGTGGCCGTGTTCTTAGTTGAGGTTATTGTGTTGCCTTTTCCTTTTCTATTATTAGTGCTTCCACTCCATCCGCGACATACTTGCAAAAAATACAAGTACAACAGCATCATCCACTTGTAAAATGATTAATAATAATAATAAAAAAAGAAAGAGACAACATTTAATAACATCAGCTATGTACACGGCCATATATTATAAAATTTCTGCAATACATAATGAAGTCCACGCGCCCGGACAAATAGACTTTGACAGGACATATCGAAGGTAAGCGGAGTAGGAAAAATATCGAAGCACCTATCTAAATAGTTTGCGTAAATGAATGGCATGGAGAACAGGAGACAGCTTAAAGGAACACGTCTTGGTTAGACATACTGAAGATAGGAAGTTGTGGAGAGCCATGGTCCTAAATGTACGTGGCGCTTAAGAGAAATATATAATGAAAACAGGAAATTTTAGAGTAGCAGCAAACTAATATATTTATATGAATAATCGACAACATGCTAATGTATCAGGGGGTTAAGTCGATTTTGAAACCGTGGTATTGTATTCATTTTGATATAAGTCACGACACAAAATATTTTCCAAATCGTTACCAATCTTTTGAGGAGACTAGTTTAAAGATTAAATTTAGTTTCAAAGTCGTGGCGTTAGAATTTAATTCCGGTGATTAGTGAGAGTCATATAGGAGAGTCTTATAAAATTTATGAAATTACTAAAGCTTTATAAATTTTATATGGACAATATGCATGGCACAAGTAGATTATTAATAAATGATTGTACCATCTTTTACTTCAAAAAGAAATTATACTGAAAAGTTTAGCTATATTATGATGTAATATATTAAAAAGTGCAGGAATTATAGTGTGATTTTTCAATTAACAATTCACATTTAAAACATTGTCTTCTAATGTGTGGCCAGCAATATTACGGTATCATATACAACTATTTTTTTAATTATCATCTAACACATCATCTTCCTTGATTAGCATTTTTTGTAATCTTTTACAAGTTTATTTTTTTTTACACTATTTTTACTTATCAAATACAGTAAAGATAATTGCATATTTTTCTTGTGTGGATTCATAATTAAAATTCTTGTTTGAATATATTTTCCATTCAACATATCTAATGCAAAAATTATTAACTTTGTTTAGATTTATTCTTGAAATAGTAAAATTTTGAAGTCGGTTTGTAAACAAAAACCTGCGAAAATTAGATATTTCTGGACATTTTTCAGACTATCTTCAAAACTAAATTCTCAAAATTGGTAAAAGCTACAAATATAGTTTTTGGTGTCAGTACTTCTCACATCAAACCCCGGCTTTCACATCGAGTGCAATGTTGTTGTTTTTTCTTGAAGAAAACGTGAAAAATTAACCTGCTCTAATGTATCAGGGCATGCCTTGAAAAAGACACTGGCGGGAGGATGTGATTAACATTGATAGTGTTTTATTTTATTTTATCTTTTTCGCAACTATCACACGGCTCGAGAGAAACTCAAGTAAAGGGTTACGGTCGAAATGGCGATGATGGATGAGGAGCCTGGTTTGAATGGGAGTGAATGAGACAGGAAGATGAGGAGCATCGTTATTGATTCTTGACTTGAAGAGGTTAGGGTCGAAGTACTAAAGGATGGTCAAGATTAACGTTCTCATTGGACTTAGACGAAAAATAATTTAACATAAAAATATGAAGTATTATTAACATAAAATAAAATTTAAATTGAATATTCATTGAAGAACTACGCCCGTAAACATAAACAATATTATTTACTAGCCCATCGTTTATCAATACCATTCAGCCTATGGACTACACGGGGATCCTCTTACGTGGCAAGATGTCCTATTGTTTTCACCGCACAGAAATTTTATCGATTCAGTCTTAAACAGACTTAATTATTAAAAGCGATCGATCATTTCTTATTACAGATGTTGTAACTAAACAGGACTGCTTGCCTCTCACAATCGACGCTATCTTAACTTCTTTGGCCTCGGGGCACGCTGTTGTACTTCCTTTTTGGTAACCAGCGAACGGGAATCAAACCCTAAATAATGTGCTTGCCTCGTGGCTGAGAGAGTCGCTTTTTTACCACTCGCACTACAGGCCGCGGTTCAAGTACTACTTAAAACGAAACTTTAAAGTGCATAGTGGTGGGTTGTGGCGAAATATGGAGTAGTTTCCTATTTTTTTTTTTTTTTTTTAACAACGAATCTTTCTGAAGATATGTTGGACGAAAAAGAATCCGCGCCGTCAGTTTTAAAACAAAATATAAATTCTATGGTATAACATTTTTGATTATATATAAAGTTCACTTATTGCCCGGTTTAGACTCCTTCCCAGTCTTCGAACGTGAATAGACGTTGATTCCCTGTTTCCTTTCTTAGGACTGGATTTCCTATTTCTTTTGAAGTCTTTTTATTCTCTTTCACCCACAGTAAACCCCACTTGCGTCTTAGCGGCATTATCACCTTGCTTGATAAAAAAAAGTATATATGCATTATAAAACAAGAGATCGGAAGAGCATGATTAAGTAAAAAATACTCATCGTGAAGTGGTGGACCGCAAAAAATATAACAAAAAAAAAAAAAAAAAAGGATAACTGGGTATTTTCAAAGCCGGCAAAATATGTAAACAACTAAAAAGTGGAGAGAGAGAAAAAATACTAATTTATATATTCATAGAACTTCAAATCAGATAGGCTCGTCTTCAACTATGGCGCATCACAATCTTCCCACTCTTTTCGGATTTTGCAACATGTCAGTTTTACGAAATACCGTTACAAGAGTCCGGAGAGCACGGTTTTGAGGTAATTTAATATATAAAGCTGAAAGTGTATGTATGCATGTTCTCTTGATACATTGAACATTAAAATATTCAATCTTCATTTATGCAGTGTCAGATATATTTGCTTCAAAAGTAGTTTTGTTAAATCTAAAATCTTATACAGATGCTTTGTAGAATCATTGACCGTGATTAAACGTAATTATCAACAACACAAAAACCTCCGTACTTTGAGAAAGACTGTTGGGCCTAAAACTCACCTTAACCTCAAATGGAACTCTTACATACGATCTATCGCCAAAGATGCGGCAAAAATGGTCCACACAAGTAACTGATTCCTCATGGTATCCTCTACCTTTACAAAAGCCAGATCAGGCCGAAAATGGAGTCCTCATATTCGAGTCTCGATAAAGTTCAAACGTATCAGCGAGTTCTTTCGCTTGACGAATTATTTTCCACCCTCTAGCCTCTCTCTCACGGGCGGGATATGGCAAGCCTTTCGCTGCTCTGTCGTTACTGTATGCTGAGTGATTGGACGAACTACACTGCTTTGTTCTGCCAGGTTTACTCTTCACAGCTAGGACACGCCATGACACTTCCCTCCCTATTCCAGCGGTGGGAAGTCATTTTCACTCGAACTGCTTCTTCCCGCGTATCACGACTCCCAAGCGGATGTTTCCCCAATGACTCCGATCTTAACCTGTTGAAATCTAGTGTTAACCGTTATAAACCGTGTCGACTGGAATATCATTCACAGAGACTAGAACAGTGAAGAAAATGATGAGAAATTTTTGGAGATTTTTTTTTATACAGAAAAGCTCAAAATCTGATCTGCCTTAAAAGGTGTTCATTTTCTCAGGAAATTACTGTTTGTGTTTCACAATGTGTGTACAGTGTGACCCGGATATAAGAGAGACCCGGATATAAGAGAGACTTTCTCTGGTCCGAAATTAGAGCCTGTGTTAATGTATATAAAATAGACCAAACCCGGATATAAGAGAAACTCGGATATAAGACTTCTCCGGTCCCGACAACTCTCTTATATCCGGGTTACACTGTATATAATTTTAAATTTGATTGGTTGATTTTGTTTAGCAACACATCAACCTCTATGGGTTATTTAATGCGGAAATGTAAATGTTGAGTACAATTTTATCATCCCCTTGAATTTTGTAATCAGAGAACGATCCGAATGCAGAAGCCATACTGAATCTCCGCAACGGTCTATCAACGGCAGCCATCAGCAATTCTGGTATTGTGATACCTGTCCATTGTTTGACATTGTTAAACCAGTTTTTACGTTGGTGTCCTCTTCTACGGCGCCTTGCATGATAATCTTGGGCAGGCTGCCGTTCTCTTGTAACAAGCCTAAACCACGCCATTTTGGCCCAGACAACTTTCAACCCTTTTCCACACAAACTAATTGGTTTTATGTTCCCAATAGAAGATGCCAAGGACTTTTCTTATGCATCTCTTAAACGTTTACATCCTGTTTCTGCCAACAGTGTCCACGTTTCACATCCATATAGAAAAATGGAGACTTTCAGCTATTTGTACAGTCTGTACTTCATTTGAAAACCGATTTTGCTCCTCCATATTCTTGCCAATTTGGCCATCGCTGCGACAATCCTTGTGTAGATTTCCCAGTTACACGTACTATCTAACATTTACTATAATAACAGGTATTATTTTCAATTTACTATAATAATACTTTCATTCTGTTTTGTTTTTGTTTGGTAGTTGACTGTTGGCCCCTAGCTGCGACTCTAACAGGTGCTACCCCCCCCCCTCGCTGGATCAGAATTGAACTGAGAACAACAGGAATTAAGAGGTGATTCTACTCTTCAAAACCTCCCTATCAGAGGCCTTGTTGCTGAATGTAGCTTGTCCTTCTATCCGGGATTATTATTTGCTATAAAATGTGTCCAAGATGCTGCCCTGCACTACAATCTTTGACTACGGTAGGCCCACTAGTTTTGCTCATAAACTAGAGTCGCAATAGACACGAGCTATAGGAAAAAAAATCAAGTTTTTCATAAAAGATTTCAAGAGTTGCACTATACATGAACTCGGCTTATACACGAGTCTATACGGTAATTAATACAGCTATTGGTAGACTGTCTCAGTAAGCTAGGTACTGATGATCGTTAGCTGTACACGGATTTCTGCTGAAGTATTTTGCAAAAGACGCCAAGAAATAGCAAGAGTTTTTCGGTTTCCTCGTGATTTTGCCATTTTTTTTTTTTTTAGTTTTCAGTCGATTATCACATGTTATTAATTCACACTGTGAATACCTTTTTAGAAACCACTTTAGACATCAACATTTTTAAAAAAAATAATTAACGGACGTTCTTTCTGAAAATAGCGTTTTACATTTTGCTTTCAATTCCTCTGAAGTGTCCAGCCGCGACTGTCTGCTAGTTATTTTTTATTTTTTGCCGAAATTCCACAAGAAAGAATTTTAAAAAATAAAAAAAATACCGAGCCTGTTTCTGCAAACACCCACACGAAGACAAACACGGACCGATTGTGCATCCTCTCCACACTACTGAATCTTGTTTACGTAAATGTCCTAATAACTGATTATATCACTCGTCCTCTGAATTCGCTGTGAAGTATGTTTTTTTAATCTGAACCTTTTCCTTTTCAAAACATTCTAAAACTGGACTAGTCCAAATTTAAATTGCCCTGTCGGCGGATTCACGAAGGCGGCATAAATCCCCCCCCCCAAGTACACATTCAGGGGGGGGGGACTTAAACATTTCGATAATATAAACCTATCCTGTATCTAACTTTTTGATTCTAGTGTAAAACTAGTCTGTTTATTTGACTCGTGTAAACGGGACCTATGTCTATCTCCCTATTCATACATAGTACGTTTTGGTCCAGAGGTCTTATTTTCGATGTTCATCAGTCCCTTGACATTCAGTCGTTGGAGAAACCTAAGGGTAGTAGAATCAGACAACGTCCTTCAAGAGGATGTTAGTCGCTCTCAGGAGTTCCAACATTGTCATATCCGTTCAATCCTTGATACTTGACCAGCTTTTCTTTTGCCGTCTCCGACTGTGTCCACCCTCAACAGTGCCTTGCGTGATCGTCTTGCAGAGTGTGTTATGCCGTGGCGAAACCATGACCTGTTCCGACGCTTAGTAGTGGCGGAAAGAGATTCCTGTCGGTCCACGATTCTCTTGATCTTACTCCCTACATAATGGTTTTGTGCTCCTAGTAGGAAATGCGGAAGAGATTTCTCAAGTATTTTTTTCTCAACGCCTGGATCCTTTTTCCTACCTCAACCAGAAGTGTCAAAATCCCACAACGACAGAGGATGGTCGGGTACGCTCAGCTTCAACTTTACCTGTAAGCTGATATTGATCTTCCATATCCTTTCCATTCTGGCCATCGCTGCCATAAATGTGGCGATCCGTGTGCAGATTTCTACGTTGCAGGTTCCAATTTTTGGCAAAGTTGCTCACAAACATTTGAAGCTGTACCCCTTCACCCAGAGGCTCGACGTTAAATTACCTAGTAAAAGGTTGGTATGTAATTCAACCAATTTTACATCCAACCCGTAGAATTACTCTATGTTAAATATCTGGGAAGTATTTTAACAGAGGACGGAAAATGCGACGCTGAAATCTGATGGAAATCTACTACTGAACTGTTATGTCATATCGATCCTGATTTTTGACAGTGAATGCTAGACAAACTGAGACGAAGATACTTGAGGCAACAGAAATTTGGTTCTACAGAAGCATACTGAGAATACTATGGGCTGAACAATTAAACAGATACGAAGTTTTCGAGAAACTAGAAATAACAGAGACAGCATTATGAAGAGAATTAACAATATAACCCGTCTTCGACTGGTTGTTTCATTACTGGGGATTTTGCCGTTCAAATGGAGCAGCTTAAGTTTAAAAGTCAACCTACCTGAAAATCAATATTAATAACAATTGGATGCAACTGAGGCACATCCCCAAATATGAAAGGGGGGTAATAATTTGAATGTGGGGAGGGGGGTGAAAAGGGCCGTTTTTGCGTTCTCAATCTTGCAAGGAAGGAACTTCTTCCATTGACCGTCATAATAATAATAATAATATATAAGTTTTATTTATAATATATATTTTTTATAATTCTAATAATCTTTTGCGTTAGATTTCGACATTCTAAATTGATTTTACGCTGTTTTATTTATTTATTTTATTTTTTTTTTTTTTTTTTTTTACAGACATTAAATTTTGCCTTTGATTTTTACGCAAAGTCAGTTTTTTTTGTTTTGTTTTTTTTTTTTTCGATTTCTCACCTTCGGGGTTGTAATTTTTTCCAGCCAATTTGGACTCAAAACCGGCACTGAAGAATTATCTATCAAACAAAAATATTTCATCGAAATCGGATAAAAAATGTGGAAACGCATAAACAACATCCGATCACACATGCATACACACATTTTGAGGATTATAGATATAGATTAAAGTTTCTAGGGCAATTGAAGAAAGAGGGTTTAGAAAAGGGATATTGGAGACAAGAGAGATAGACGAAACCAATACAATCTACCTAACGAGCTTGTGTAAATGCTCGGCAGAACATGGACTAGGAGAGATAACGAAAAGACAAAACGTACTAAGTGCTCTAAAGCAGGGGCCGATAACCTACGGCACGCGAGCCAGGCTAAGCAAATGACATCACGAAGTTCAAACCAATAACTACTACAACGCAAAGATATTTAGTGGTTTCAAATCTGCTCACTCGCTTATTAATACAAACTTAAAACAGTTTATTTCTGTTAATGTGGTTTACACATAGTATTGTTTGTGAAACCACCCCTTAATTGCTGGTATTCCCAGGTGCACTCTTACCCGAGTTAGTAGTACCTGTCAGGATCCCAGCTATGGGCAAATAGTTAACCTCCAAACCAGGGTCAAAACATTATGAAAGTTTAAAAATGGGTTTTAATACCAGAAATACTTAATAAAAAATTATTACCAGCAATAGATTTTTCAAGGATAAAAAAAATTATTACCAGCAATAAATTTTTCAAGGATAAAAAAAAAAAAAATTATTACCAGCAATAAATTTTTCAAGGATAAAAAAAAAAATTATTACCAGCAATAAATTTTTCTAGGATAAAAAAAAAAATTATTACCAGCAATAAAGTTTTCAAGGATAAAAAAAATTATTACCAGCAATAAATTTTTCAAGGATAAAAAAAAATTATTACCAGCAATAAATTTTTCTAGGATAAAAAAAAATTATTACCAGCAATAAATTTTTCTAGGATAAAAAAAATTATTACCAGCAATAAAGTTTTCAAGGATAAAAAAAATTATTACCAGCAATAAATTTTTCAAGGATAAAAAAAATTATTACCAGCAATAAATTTTTCAAGGATAAAAAAAAATTATTACCAGCAATAAATTTTTCAAGGATAAAAAAAAATTATTACCAGCAATAAATTTTTCAAGGATAAAAAAAAATTATTACCAGCAATAAATTTTTCAAGGATAAAAAAATGCTTACCAGCAATAAATTTTTGAAGTAAAAAAAAAAAAAAAAAAAAAAAAAATTACCAACAGTAAAAATTTTGTCGGCATTAAATAATCCATTGAGGTTGATATGCTGTAAAACAAAATAAACGAAACCAAAATGATTTGAAAACTAAGTCAGCACACAATCAGCAAAGGTTTGCCGACCCCTGCTGTAAAGGACAGGTAATTGTGGGGAGTCATAATCGCAGATGTCCTTAATTTTTCATACTTGCTTGATTTTGATGCCTCCAATTTGTAATTCACTTGTTGGGTGCTCCTCTTGATGACAACCATACATTGTGTTCTTACAGATGATGTTTAACCCTTTATTTTCGATTTCTTTCACTACCTTTTCTAAGAGTTTTTTAAGAGTAATTCATTTTCTTTCTGCTATCAATATTTCCTCTGCAAATCTAATGGTGTTTTACATTGTATCCGTCAACAAAGAATCCTAACTCTCTCAGGATTGCTTGAACTTGAATGTCTGTTGAGAAGTCACATGCTTATCTTGCGTCCCTTTCTATTTTAATGTATTTACCGAGTTTCTCTTGGCATACAGGCGGTTTTCTCCGAGTATGAGTTCTGGATTATTTTAATACCATTGCCAAATAAATCAAGCATAACAAGCATTTCAAACTGTTCATTGTAACGCACTTTGTCAAACACCTTTGCATAATATATAAAACCTATCTATACTTCCTTTCACATCTGCATTGCTCTTTCAAAGGGCTAATTCAAAAGAGTCATGCATAGCCAGTAACAGCAATGACAGCCGTTTCCTTATAAGGAAACATTCGAACAGCTGTCGGTTGAAACTTACAAAATCGGTTTTCTCTAGTTCAGTTATTGCTCTTTCCTATAGTGATAGAGGATTTCCTTTCGAACCTTTTTATTTCAAGTCGTGTTGAATGTCAACATCCTGAATTTAATTGTTTTCTCTTCGAGTTACAAGTGTTATATAAGAATAAAATGTCGCTGCCGACACTTGAACACAGAACGTCAGTGCGCAAACACAGGCGATCCTATTATTGAATGAAGTAGACCACGTGACCATAGTGGAAACGCATATGGGTCGTAGCGTGTGTCTAATTGATCGTCATTTCTACTATCACTATACGGACCGCTATTTTCTACTCTATTCACTATATTATGTCACAAGACAGATTACTATTCGATTGAGTATTATCGAGAAAGTACTATTAGCGCGAGTGATATTCGAAGGCGTCTGGCACCAGTATTGTTCAACGGCGTTAATAGAAGTATCTGCAATTACGAAGTCTTTCTACAACAATGAAAGTGACGAGTATTGATTGACATCACAAAAGTGGCGACGAGTGGTCGTTGACATCACAAAAATGTGATATCTATTTAAAATGTTAAAATTAAACTCACATGTTATTCCTTGTATTTACATAGAATTGCTTACATTGCATTTGCAGAGGTATATTTTACAACACTTAGCCTTTAAAGATATTATTAGTCGTAAGAAGACACTTTCTGTCGTAACTTTACATTTCACGAGTAGAAAAATAATGACTATTTTGAAAAGTATTTTTTTTTATTTCTAAACAATATTTTTTGATGTTATATATATATATATATATATATATATATTTATTTGATGTTCTACTTTCTATAAAAACGACAATGGTAACAACTAAAATTAAACATAAGGAATAAATAAATTCCTAAGACACTAAAAATGCGTATTAAAAAAATTTGGCAGTTAATGGGTTAACCCTAAAAATACAAAAAAAAACCCAAAAAACACAAACAAATCAATCAATGCCTATGTGGAACGAGGTGGCCAAACAATGAAGATTTTGTTAGTGACAAACAAGATTATAGAGGGTGTGATGGGTAAATTATTTTAATTTTGCGAATGCGCATTTTTTATTATTTTACCGACTGCACAGTAAGGTCAGTTGGGCACCGTCTGTGAGAAGAAGAGCACCATAACTTATTCACTCCGCCAGAAATTTGGAAACGGCATGCTGTACTGGTTAGCATTCGCGTCGGAAGCTCTAATACAAATATTTCGCAGTATTTGGGTGTCAGCCTAAAGAAAGTGTAGAGAATTCGGAAAGAGTTGGATGAGTAACGCTGATTACGAAGGCGTTTGGAGTGATTACTAGTGGAGTGATTCATCTTCCCACAGGACCTCACTCAACACGGAGGCCTGCATCAAGTGCACTGAGGATTTAGTGCTGCTCTAGGTGAAAGTGTAGCTACTGGAAGACCCCATGTCTGGCAATAGGAGTCTGTAACATGCCGCACAAGCAAGAGAACACAGTCAAGGCTGTCACAGAAATTCTAGGACCACATCACCTGTTACATCTGGCCACCTAACGCCCCAGACTGCAACCCTCTTGATTATTGTGTGTGGGGCGCTGTTGAGCGAGAGTCCAACAGTACACCGTGTAATACCAAAGATGAACTGAAGGCAAGGATTATGGCGGCATTCACAAACTTGGAAAGGAGACCGACCAGAAGAGTTTCAGGTGATTCCGAAGTCGACTGGAAGCCGTAGTTGAAGCCAACGACGATTTTATTGAATAAATTTACTCTTTAGTATTTCAAGATATTTTTGTGTAAAATTGGTAAATATATCTGTTAAATTGAGAGGTCAGTATTATTTTCATTTTTACCTAATTTAAAGACAATTTATTCATCGCACACCGAATATGCAGGCGCAGAGAAAACCTAGATGACAGCGAATGCTGTACAATCTCCTCAAAGATGAGACTTGAGGCAACTGAAATGTTGTTCTACAAAAAGGATGTTGAGGATACCATGACCGAACATGAGGTTTTAGAGAAAATGGAAATTTATATCTAACATGAGAAAGAGTCGAAATTTCTGGTGCACATAATGAGGAAGGACGGCTTAGAAAATCTGATACTCACAGGACAAATTGAGGGCAAGAAGGACAGAAGGAAACGGTGGATAACATACCTAATGAGCTTAAGTAAATAGATGGCGGAACAGGCTTTACGAGAAATAACGAAAGCAAAAATTATTACGAGCTACAAAGGAGAGGAAAATGTGAAGAGCCATGAAAAAGGAATTTCGATTCCAACAGCTTATCAAGAACCACTGCTTTGTGGAACGCACATGTATGAGAATTCTTCCTTGACCATTATAATCATAACTTCAGTGTCAACCCTTGTCTATCCTGCATAACCGGATAGCAAGAAATTATTATCTGGACATCTTACGTCTATAAAACAACCTAATTCAGTAACTTTGTACCTAGAGTGGCTCTTGGGCCTTGTACTGCACGAGCATTATTACTAAGGAAAAAAACTGCTGGGATGATTTCATCTTTTTAGACAGTATGGCAGTCGAGCGAAATAGCCGGGTTTAGGAAAAGTGCCGACCGGATATAACGTCATAAATCTTTCTGATGACTTCCTTTTCATCCCTTTGTCGTAAATGCTCGCTTGTTTGTTGCTGCTTGGCTACGCTTGACAAAGCCCGGGTAGTCAGAAATCAGTTGTTGCTGGCTTTACAGATGCAAATTTTGATACAATACAAACGAAAGATCCTTTGCGAAGCAGGAACGACAAAACGTTAATTAATGGAAATTTATCTTCCTCTTCCAATCAGCTCATACAATCAACTATCTGCAGTAGATAGTTCAATACTATCTCGCGGAATTGGTTCCTGTGTGTTAGTCTCTCGCTCTCGCTTACACTTTCTCTCTACACTAATTAATTTTTCTGTGTGTATACATACATGTCAACTTATCTTTAAATGTATCGATGCTGATTGCTTTCTATGTGTGTGTATGTTGGTACGCTTTCGTATCTCTTGTTTTTATACATACAGCGTGCTCTCATATCTAGCCATTGCCATCTTAACTAGTTCAGTGTATTTTCCTTACTCTTTCGTGTAGTCTCTATGTGTAGTCTCTATGTGTAGTCTCTAGCTGTAGTCTCTATGTGTAGTCTCTAGCTGTAGTCTCTATGTGTAGTCTCTAGCTGTAGTCTCATGTAGTCTCTAGCTGTAGTCTCTAGCTGTAGTCTCTGGCTGTAGTCTCTATGTGTGTCTCTGGCTGTAGTCTCATGTGTAGTCTCTAGCTGTAGTCTCTATGTGTAGTCTCTAGCTGTAGTCTCATGTGTAGTCTCTGGCTGTAGTCTCTAGCTGTAGTCTCTAGCTGTAGTCTCTATGTGTAGTCTCTAGCTGTAGTCTCTATGTGTAGTCTCTAGCTGTAGTCTCTATGTGTAGTCTCTAGCTGTAGTCTCTATGTGTAGTCTCTAGCTGTAGTCTCTATGTGTAGTCTCTAGCTGTAGTCTCTATGTGTAGTCTCTAGCTGTAGTCTCTATGTGTAGTCTCTAGCTGTAGTCTCTAGCTGTAGTCTCTAGCTGTAGTCTCTATGTGTAGTCTCTAGCTGTAGTCTCTATATACAGGTCTTTCGTCTGGCTAAATCTCGTCTTTGTATGCCTATATAGAAATGTATAGTATCTATATATAAATCTAGTTTTGTCTTTCTATGTCTATATATCGGTTTAAAATGCGGATTATATCTAACAGAAGTGCTAAGAAACAAGTCGAAATTATTTCTAAAATTGATACCGTATTGTGTTAGGTTCTGGAGAGGGAAAACGTCTATCTTATATCAAGTATTCGTCCACGCTTAGAATATTGTTAGCACATATAGCCATGTGCTTCGAGTACACATCTAGAGCACTTTGATAAAATCAACAGTCGAATTAGCATTATTATTGGTCGTGGTCTAGTGTTTTGGCTTCGGTCATTTTCTCACCGCCGTAATGTTGTCTTCACGTGCTTTTTCTATAATCACTTACATGGAAATTGTTAGGATGAGCACTTCGTTATGTTACTTTCAAATTGTTATTTTATTCCCCTCCTTCCACTGACATGAATTGCACATTTCTGACTAGGTAGGATTTTCATAGAGATATTGTGGCATTATGGTGGATTTTGTAAGAATGGTAAATAAGACTGCATGGTTTAGGTATAAGGAATATTATTGTATGTTTGGGTCAGTGATCGTGGCTAGCTAAGTTTAATATTAAGACAGAAGACCACTATCTTTTCTCCTTCCCCATTGTGACCTTGTGCCACATTTCTGTAAATAATGCGGCATAAATATCGCTCTTCGATTGTTATCTCGACTTTTTTTTTAAATTTTAACACTGTACTAGACCGGTGACAGGGTCTCATCAATTTACAGTCGAGTTGGCCGATTACTCTCTTGTTCTCGCTCCTTAGTAATGTTTTAGTTTTCTAATTCTTCCACACCCAGTAACAACTTGTGTTTTAGTGGCTTTAATGCCTTGATTGGGGTGAAGTCGATTATTTCTCCCCGTCAGAGAGTTGGGGAGTGAACAGTTTTGGAATGTAACTCCCAATATTTCCACCCACAAAAATAAATAGCAAAACATGTCAAATTTATCAAGATTTCTTTCTTTTATGAGACGTATCTCTTTAGGGCGTAGGTGATCATAGCTCTCCACAACTTTCTATCTTTTGTAGGTTTCAGTTCTATTCTCTTACTGTTCCTCTGTCTTTATTCTGCCAATTTGCACAAGCTCATTAGACATGTTACCCGATGTTTCTTCCTGCCTTCAATGTCCTGTGAGTGTCTAATTCTCTAACTCCGCTTTCCTCATTAGATGCCCCAGAAATTTCATCTTTATCGATAAAATGCTCTTGTTATTTCTGTTTGCTTAAAATCTCTTCATTGCTAACATGGTTCAGGCTAGGATTATGCTTTTCACCGCCACCATTCGTCAGATTCTAACTAATTTTAATACGGACTTAAACTAAGCTAACATTTTTTTTAATTAAGCAGACACGCAGATGCCGTAAGATTAACGGTCACGCAACCAATAAAATCAAAATTCTAAAAATTGATACTTTAACGTATCGAGGTACTAGTTGTTTTTGTTTAACGGCATATCAACATCTCTATGGGTTATGCCGAAATCTAAATATTTTGAACACGGTTTTATGATTTTAACTACAGATAAAATGTATTTAATTCGACTAGGAGGCACGGTGGAGTAATGGATAGCGGCTTGGATTGAGAACAAAGGACTAAGCATAAACTACAAGACAGAATGCATGGTCATCAGTAAGAGGATGAGCTCGAAATACCATTTGCAGGTCGGGAACACTAGAATCAACCAGACGCAGAAGCTTACATACCTGGGGAACGTCTTGACAGTGTTATACCGGAACGTACCTATTTCTATTGTAAATAGACTCTCCCACAGATAAGTAGTAGTAGTAGCAGTCGCGAGTGGAGCTCAGTGAGTTGTGCGAGTCAGTCGATGTCGGACATTAAAGTATGAGCCCCACAACTAGATTGCTGCGTCATTAACTATTATTTCAAGTTCCTAACGTTTTGTACGTCGAACCTAATTTAGGACCGACTCAGTGAAATACAAGCCTCCACTGTGAAAACTACTTTACAACACAGAGGACGGTAAGTGTGACACTAAAATCCGTAGACGTATTGAGATGGCCATGATCACATTCTAAAAGCTGGGCAGAGTATTGCCTATCAGGAGGATTTCTTTGGTAACAAAGAAAATACTACTGAACTGTTATGTGACATCAGTCCAACTTTACGGCGGCGAATGTTGGACGATTTCCTGAAAGATGAAGAGACTCGAGGTGACGGAGATGTGGTTCTGCAGAAGGATGCTAAGGATATCATGGGCCGAGTGTGTGAGCAACGATGAGGTCTTAGAGAGGTTGTTAACAATGAGGAGGCTTATACATAATATTAGGAAGAGGCAGCTGAAGTTTCTGGGACACATAATGAAGGCGGGGTCAAGGAGAATGTTATACTCATCGGTCGAATAGAGGGAAAGAGAGACAAGGGAAAACATACCTGGCGGGCTTAATTGGATAATAGAACGTGGCCCGAGGGAAGAAACTTGCTGAGAGCTGCAAGGGATTGATGAGCGTGAAGAGACATGATCGCCTACGCGCCGAAAGGATATGGCACATAAAAAAAAACAAAAAAAAACGAAGTAATATTACATTCTGCAGCCTTCTAGAACTTGTTTTTGTTTTTTTGTAAGTTTTTATGTTATGCTATAACTATAAACTCTTAAATGTGTTAAAATAAACACGTACTATTCAATTACGTCATTAGCATATTAAAAAGAAAGCTTGTGAAATATTGATTTTTTTTCCCTTTATTGTGCATATGGTAAAATCAAAATCAAAACCTCACTGGGGCTGACCTTTTTTCAAAGACTAAAAAAAAAAATGCCTCTTTCATTACTTTTGAACAAAAATTTGTCAAACAAGGTTAAAAAAAAGTCAAACTATGTAAAAATATCCCATCAATAAGGACATAAGCAATTATTACGTCATCGAAACAGATACAAAATAAATAAAATCAACATGAAAGTTTCCATCAGGTATCGTTTCCGATCGACATCCAAACATTTTGCTATCCATATAGCTGCCAGCTCCTGTATTATAAACCCAAAACGTCCCCTTAATATATTTCAGCGTTTCTTTCGGCTGAGATTTGTTGATCGGCCAGTATGATCAACAATTTCAGGAATTGACACCAGTGAGAGGTTCCCAGCTCGTACTGTATTTGGGAATCTCTACGCTGCAAGTTTACACGTCACTCATTTACCGTTGATTATGACAGGCACTTGTCGCCCAGTGTTTGCATCAGATCCACATGAGATTCCCTTTGGAGTTTTCAACTAGAATTTCGTGACGGCCGGTTGTTCAACATTTCCACAGTGCACACTTAATGTTAACATAACAAAATCAATAATCTGAAATAAATTCTAAAATAAACGCAAGGCATTTTGCACTATAAAAATGTATACTTTTCAACTAAGGTTTAAAACGTCTTAGATTTTTGGTGGAAAATGGGGAGGGCCGTGGAGATTTAAACACTTCCTCGTGTAATCTATCACAATGTCCATAATCTGTTTCTGTTCATATTTATGTCAGTTTACTAACTCTCATATAAGAATTCTTATTTATTTGTCCGACATATTTTTATTACATGAACATTTTTTTTATTACTATTTGGGAACGCTCCGTTTATTAAACGAAATATTTACTTTCGACTATCGGCCTGGATCTTTGAGAAACCCCCCGCCACCATTAGAGAAATGCGTGCGAGAAACCCCCCGCCACCATTAGAGAAATGCGTGCGAGAAACCCCCGCCACCATTAGAGAAATGCGTGCGAGAAACCCCCCGCCACCATTAGAGAAATGCGTAAAGAGACCCCCGCCACCATTAGAGAAATGCGTAAGAGAAACCCCCCCGCCACCATTAGAGAAATGCGTAAGAGAAACCCCCGCCACCATTAGAGAGAAATGCGTGCGAGAAACCCCCGCCACCATTAGAGAAATGCGTGAGAAACCCCCGCCACCATTAGAGAAATGCGTGCGAGAAACCCCCGCCACCATTAGAGAAATGCGTGCGAGAAACCCCGCCACCATTAGAGAAATGCGTGCGAGAAACCCCCGCCACCATTAGAGAAATGCGTGCGAGAAACCCCCGCCACCATTAGAGAAATGCGTGCGAGAAACCCCCGCCACCATTAGAGAAATGCGTGCGAGAAACCCCCGCCACCATTAGAGAAATGCGTGCGAGAAACCCCCGCCACCATTAGAGAAATGCGTGCGAGAAACCCCCCGCCACCATTAGAGAAATGCGTGCGAGAAACCCCCGCCACCATTAGAGAAATGCGTGCGAGAAACCCCCCGCCACCATTAGAGAAATGCGTGCGTGAAACCTTATTAGAGTGTGCATATTTTACTAATATTTCTTACTAGGAGTGAAACGATTTATAAAATCAAACAGAACTGAAACCAACCAAAATAAACAAATAAATGATAAATAAAATAAAACCAAAACAATAAAAAACAATTAAAATAAAAACGCTCTAGTGTCCTTTACGCATGACATGACATGATAAATAGTAGCCTTAGGGAATTGTTTTCGTAAATTAATATTTTTCTCAAAATTTAATAAGTCTAATAAATATCACTCTTTCCACACTTACGCAGTAGCAGTATTTAACTAGATACATCCATCAAGTGCCAGGAGACAATCTTGTTCTACTCCACGAAAGGGAATTAACAGTAAATGTTGCATTTTTAAAAATGTACTTAATATGAACGGCTAAAATACACGCAACATTTTGCCTACCTTCTTCATTTCTCTTTGTCTGCCCTCTTTCATAATTTATATTTCTCAAACTAAATTTAGCCTGTGGCTCTATGGAAACCCGGCTGAAACTAGGGTTGAGAATCCGTCCACACGTTTCGCGCCGCTTTGATTGAGAAGTGGTACCCACCTCGTTGGTAATAACCCGGCGGCGAGCCTACTTTTGGCCCACTACACAGCTCCCTCTTGACAAAATGCCTCTTTCGTGTCATCGAGTTTGAAATTTAATCTGTACAGATGAGCTAAAATTAGTAAAAAGAACCTATGCTGACTGCCATAAAAATTAGGGTTGTAGAATTAGTAAATACTAAATCACTTTAAAAACCTCATTGTATATGTCAGTTGTGACATATTTTCTGTAAGAATAAATGAAAATGAACGTAGAATAATGGCTCTGCTAGGGGTAGTTTCGCCCAACACCGCCAATTGCTACAAAACCGAAACAACCTAAAAACTAAAGAGATGTTCTTAGATAAACTTGTCAAATCAAGATTTCCGTATGGATATCCTGCCTGGGTCTAAACTCGTTCAGAAATAATTAAACTGTCCGCTGTATACAGCAGTTGCCTAAGATCAATGACTAAAAATGGCTTCGAGCAAATAAAACCAGTACGTTTCATCGAGAACCATCCTCCTTTGAACCTCGTAGACTGGCGCTACATAATCCCAAACAAAGTACTATATCAAATAACAGAAACATCAACCCTTTCACCAGCAGCAATAACTAAAATTGCTAAGACATGCAACTCGAAGAGAAAATAATGACAATAAAAATGTTGGCAATCCGTACTATAAACAAAAGGTTAGGAAGGAAAATCAGTTCTGGAAAGAACAATAACAGTACCTGAGAAAATTATTTTACTGAAAAATTGTTTTACGAGAAAAATTTTATAAATTTCTAACTACTGTAACGCTACCTTATTAGTCAATGAATGCCGAATGTTTCCTTATAAGGAAACGGTTAATATTCCAAGTATTATTAGAGATGGAGAGAACAGATACTACATTTGGATCCCAGCTCATGACTAGAGAGTGTAGCAAAGCATAACTAGAATCACGCTAGCTGCACGATCAGTCAATGTCGAATGTTTTCACATAAGGTAATGGCTAACGTGTAAGACTAATAAAACTTGTTTGAACTTGCCAATCAAAGTGAATTTTTATAAAGAAAAAGAAATTCCAAAATCGTCTTCGAACTTGAAATATAAACGAATGTTGTTTGACGGTGTTACAGATTGGTAAGTCATATCTGATTTCGACAGACGTCTTGTATTTCGGGCAAATATATTTTTTTCTTTTTTAGCCAACCAGCGCCCGGGCACGATTATCTGATCGGGTTTACTCAAAAATAGCGTACGGTGTGGAATTTTCAGTTCCTTTCCAAGATAATATCCAAACAATCTCTATGTCAAAGTTCGAGAAATAAAAATAAAATTAGAAAATTCTGTATACGAAGTGATATCAGAAATTCCTGTTAATCGAATAAATAAAATATTTTATTTATTATTTAAAGTTGAGCCACTATAGCATTGAAGATAATCCCACTCAAAACGTACATAGTCATCTCAGTGCCTCATCCATGACTCAAAAGCCACACGAAAGTCCGATTCTACAAGGGAATCCGTTTGAATTTCATTTAAGACCTCCAAGCGGTGCTTATTAAGCTTCCGTTTCGTTTTGGGAAAGACGCCGAAGTTAGAAGGGGGTAATATTTTTCATATTTTCTGGTGTTTGGTCGCTCTGAATGTTCATCTTGAACAGACACTGGACGCTTGAAATGTGCTTGCTTAACAGAAAATTCTGTTCAACCTAAAACTCGCCTCAAACAAGGGGGGTTTAGTCTTTAGTTTTCTGAGCTTCACGCAAAAGTCGCTTACCTCAGGTTGTAGGAAGGAAAACGGTTAATACGTGTCTTGTGTGAAAAATACGCAAGAGAAAACATCGCCAATCCAAAAGCTACAATTTAAGAAAAAACTGTTCTCGTAGGTCAGATTATTCCTGAGGAATTTGTGGCTTATGCAAATTTCGGAGCCTAAGCCACTCGATAAGGTGAGAATAAGCGACGGGTAAGCAGAGGCCGACTTGACAAGTGGTTGTGCTTTGTGCATGGAGTTTTGTGGTAGTCTCACCGATTGTGATGGAAAAAAGACAGGGTATTCCAATCGGTATTCCAAACAGCCGTAAAGATTACAGAGCCGTTCCAACAATAAAAAAAATATATCAACTTAGTAGCTAGCACAAAGCTTATTTGCAAACTGGGTACCCAGTTTGTAACACGAAAATCGCGGCGTGTGCATTTCAGTTGACTGGCAAAATCTCCAGTGCACTAGAGTCTACAGTCTGGGAAGTTTTTGATGTCATCTCACATACCTATTGAATTCTGTGTCAGTATTTCTTGAGCCTCCGTTTCCTTACATAGATATTTCGGCTGTACTTTCATTACATCTGCTTAAGAGCGAATAGAATTTTGGGTTTTTTTTCCTTAGAATATGGAATCGACATGTCTAAGTTCTGATCTAATCTGTTGACATTACTTCGTATTAATACCACTGAGAAAGGCATCAATCCATTTTCGTCTTATCGCAGTTGTGTGTTAAATAGCAGTTCAGATGAGGCTCTATCCAGCGGGGGGGGGCAATCTAAGAAAATAAAAACATTGAATTCTAAAGTAACAAGTGACTATAGTTTTTCAAGAGCAATTACGGCAATACACAGATGATAAAAAACGGAATCTTTGGAGAGCGATGACGTTGACTGCCTGAAGTCAATTACGAAATCTAACTTCAAATGTTAACTTTATAATAGCCAACTTAGGCAATAAATTTCTTTTTGAATTGATTTATAGTTTCAACTGATGTCTTAACATTGTTTTTTTATACTCCTTGTCAGAAAAAACGACCAACTTGTCAGACGGCACGAAGAAACGACCAACGACGGCACGAAGAAACGACCACCTTGTCAGACGGCACGAAGAAACGACCAACTTGTCAGACGGCACGAAGAAACGACCAACTTGTCAGACGGCACGAAGAAACGACCAACTTGTCAGACGGCACGAAGAAACGACCAACTTGTCAGACGGCACGAAGAAACGACCAACTTGTCCAGACGGCACGAAGAAACGACCAACTTGTCAACGGCACGAAGAAACGACCAACTTGTCAGACGGCACGAAGAAACGACCAACTTGTCAGACGGCACGAAGAAACGACCAACTTGTCAGACGGCACGAAGAAACGACCAACTTGTCAGACGGCACGAAGAAACGACCAACTTGTCAGACGGCACGAGAAACGACCAAACGACCAACTTGTCAGACGGCACGAAGAAACGACCAACTTGTCAGACGGCACGAAGAAACGACCAACTTGTCAGACGGCACGAAGAAACGACCAACTTGTCAGACGGCACGAAGAAACGACCAACTTGTCAGACGGCACGAAGAAACGACCAACTTGTCAGACGGCACGAAGAAACGACCAACTCAGACGGCGAAGAAACGACCAACTTGTCAGACGGCACGAAGAAACGACCAACTTGTCAGACGGCACGAAGAAACGACCAACTTGTCAGACGGCACGAAGAAACGGACACGAAGAAACGACCAACTTGTCAGACGGCACGAAGAAACGACCAACTTGTCAGACGGCACGAAGAAACGACCAACTTGTCAGACGGCACGAAGAAACGACCAACTTGTCAGACGGCACGAAGAAACGACCAACTTGTCAGACGGCACGAAGAAACGACCAACTTGTCAGACGGCACGAAGAAACGACCAACTTGTCAGACGGCACGGAAGAAACGACCAACTTGACCGAAGAAACGACCAACTTGTCAGACGGCACGAAGAAACGACCAACTTGTCAGACGGCACGAAGAAACGACCAACTTGTCAGACGGCACGAAGAAACGACCAACTTGTCAGACGGCACGAAGAAACGACCAACTTGGTCAGACGGCACGAAACGACCAACAGACGGCACGAAGAAACGACCAACTTGTCAGACGGCACGAAGAAACGACCAACTTGTCAGACGGCACGAAGAAACGACCAACTTGTCAGACGGCTTCATAATAAAAAAATGCCAAAGTCAGTCAATGTGTAAAAATGCAGAAGTGAATGTAAATTTTTTTTAAATTTACGGTGGCTCGTCGTTTTTGAATCGCTTACTCAAATTAATGGCGTGGCTGAAGCCTTACCTTTTATTTTCGTTCTTATTAGAGTCTAGGCAGAAATATTTAATTTCTCAATTAAGTTTCATCTCCTATCCTGCTTCTGAATCTTTTACGAATTTTAATATTTTCAGTAGCTATTTCTCTTTCTGTATATACAAATGTGAATCAATAATAATGTAGTTTCACACCGTAACTGAATTTTCACTCGTGATTTTCATGTTCACAATGTCTGATAAGTGTTTAATAATTTAAGTTTAAATTCAGTACATTCTTGAAGAAATTGCTGAAAAAATAGGTCGTATTAGTTTACGGATTTATTGCTTTATTAAGCATGACGTTTCGGTTATCCTTGTGCCTATGCAGTAAATATTTATTAAAATACCCTGACCCTCGTGCTTACAATACACCGACCGCAAACCTTCAGAGTAGATACTTGGAATCGAGGATAAACCCAACCTATGTCTACCTTTTTGCCTGAAGTGTAACCAGGACCGATGACTACTTTTTGACTATAGTGTAACCCGGACCTATGTCTAACACTTTTACCCAAGTGTAAACCGGACCTGTCAACCAATCTTAATTCATCTTGATTTTTGTTTTATCAGATATATATTCAACATTAAATAACCGAACATCAGTTATTGGTAAAACAGTCATTGCAAGTTCAATCTCTGGGCCGGGTCTTGTGTAATTGAACTCAGTAGAAACAAGGAGAAAGACAACTGAACAGTACTAACAAATAAGAATTGGACGAAATCTCTCTAGATAAGGGCAGTGGAATGGGAACAGTCTACCCACGTAGATTAAATAAGGGGTTCGGTTTCGAAAGGTTGTGATAAGGATTAAGATAATAGTCCCAATGTAAATAGTTAACGGTTAGTCCTAGCTTTTAGCTTTCTTTTACTACCTTGTCTTGAAGGCCCTTTCTTTCTGTGTCTGCAGTCAAGATAGTGCCATCTTCGTATATTGATTTAAAAGACGAGCGCATTCTTCATCCAGCTGCAGAAGCTTCTCCTTCGACAGCTTATAGCGGCACAGTTAAGCATCACAATGAAAACCGCACTCACCGTACAAAGGAATCAATCTGCTATTCAGCGTCGTAACACAATCTGTAGAAAAAGCTACTCTCGGTCTTCACTCGCCTCAGGTCTTGAAAAATGTCACATACTAATCGTCGAAACAGAATAAAGATGACACTGATAAAGATAATTGCGAATATCGACTTTGGGGTGGGAAAAGAGAAAAGATTCAATATCTTTTCCGTCACTCGCAATAGATTGCAGCTTTATCGTAAAATCACGGTGGACGTATATCTTTTGTCTTATTTGCTGTCATTTGAATTTTCTTTGACAGTACCATCGTAATCTCTAAGTGCCAATTTTATCTCTTGATTTGCATTTGAAAGTGGGTTTTTTAAAGTGATATCTACAATGAAAACATATGAGCTTCATATATACGGGGGTAAAAGCAAAATAAAATCCGCATTTTCGCTATAACATACCTTTAGGTATGTCACACTGCTTTCTACTCATCCGTGCTGCAACTATTGCGGTCACGTGATCAAATATGTCAGTCACTAACATCGATTGTTTTGTTTGTTTAACGGCTTAACTCCTTATGGGTCATTTAATGACGAAATTTAATTATCTTGAGTGCTTTGAAGTAATAAAAATGTTATTCTGCCTTCACAGTTGAATACATGGTAGATGATTCTCAGATTTTGTGCATTTACATGTTTTTGTGGACATAATTACTAGAGGCGTTAATATGTATTTGTACAATTTGTATTGTAGTTTTGTTGAATTTATATACAGTTTGATTTATTAAGGATATTGTATGATTATATGAATTAATGTCATGAAAGTTTTCATTATGGTTGGTTGATTTTGTTTAGTGATTTATATGCCTCTATGGTTATTTAATTTTGAAATGTACATATTTTGGGCGCAATTTTATGCCTTCAACTACAATAATATATTGTTGGTCATTTTGCTATAAAATACATTGGTGGTCATTTTGCTATAAAATGTATTGCTGGTATTTTTACTATATAATTTATTTTTTTATACTTCCATAATGATTTTTTTTGGGGGGGTCACTATATGCCTGTAGCTGGGGCCTTAACCTGTGTTACCACCTGGGTCAGGGATGACCTGGGAATAACAGCAATGAGGAATTGGTTTCTCGCTCCTAAAGACAACAAATCTCCCGAATATAGTTCCAGCCACTAAGCAAAACCAAAATCGCCATATTCATCGGCGTTAAAATGGTTACTACACACAATGCGCATTTATCTCTCGTAGCAGACAGTAGAATCTAACTTTTATACTTTGATTTCAAAAAAAAATCTCTTTACCAGGGTAAGTCAATAATTATCCGCAATTTCGCCATAAAACATATTTAGGCTTGTCACACTACTTTCTGCTCATGCGTGCTTAGAGTTGGTACTATTGTAGTCACGTGATCGAAGTTTGTGCATCATTTCACCAGTTTTCTTGCTTCGGCTACAGTGAGGACTAAGAAGGATTAAGTTACTGTTACACATAACCCTTTCAACTGTAAAATGATGAGGTCTTAACGCTGATCTAAAGATCAAATTTGGCTGGAAAGCATGGAGCTGGAAGAGAACTTAGGGTTACATATAGCCAATTCAACTATAAATTCATGAGGCTTTCTTTGCCAATCTAGCAGTGGGCATAAATTTAGTCGAGATACCATAGCGGAAAGTTCATACCAACAATTAATAAAGTATTTATAGAAAAGGGACAGGAAAACTACATTACAGCAGTGGGAAAAAAATGACTGAAGCCGTGATGCCAGATCAGGACCAATAATATTGCAGATTTTCATTGTATCACTTTAAATAAATAGCATGATCACCGGACCATTATGTGGCAGCAATATCCAAAGAATACACGAATAGTTGACTTATAAATATACAAAATAGATTCTAGATGGAAAAATTATCTAGCACGAGAGAGTGAATAAAATATTGTTCGCATCAGATCGAGTAATTGATTCAATATAAGCTTCCAACTTTATGTCAGCTGAGATGCCTATTTTATCGCATTAACAATACTTGTACAGCCCTTTTGTATTTATGCAGGCATATTCTTCGACGATATGCTCTAGGAACCGTCTTTTCTTCAGCCTGACTTTAGAATCGTCAAGAATCTGCTGCTGCCTTTATATGCTGTGTCCCTTTAGGACGTAGGCAAAAATGACTCGACAACTTTCATTTTTTGCGCTTAGTAACTTTCGACTGTACCACCCCAATTTGACCCTGTTATGCTATCCGTCCACACAAACTCGTAATGTAGGTTACTGTTTCACGACATGGCATTACATGGCAGGCATGACACTACATAACTATCTTTCTTTCATAACATTTTTTGCGCTTGGTAAATTTCGACTGTATCACTACCACTTTGTGTCAACGGATGGCAGGATAGGGACTAACTAACAAATGTAGTTTACAGTTTCACTTTCAATATGCTCTAAGCTGTGTTAAAATGTCTTGGACCTCTTTCCCAGAAAATTCCATCTTTCTATTTTGATTCTAAACATAAATATCCTTTTAGTGTATTTTCCTTAAAACATCCTCGTTTCTCACATATTCAGTCGATGGTGGTCTCAGGATCTCATCGCTAGAGTCACATCTGTCGCTCCAGGCTTCCTCTTCATCTGGGAAAAGGACTGTAAAACATCTTCTGCTATATAGGAACTGAGACATTGCATACAAGTTCAGCGCTTTTTTTTTTGAAATTCCTATTTGTTTTAAGACTTCCTTAATGCTCACGTGTTCAAGTCCATGAGGCTCTCAGAATCGCTCGGCAGGAACACATCTCTCCTCGCTATTCATCTGAGGGAATTGGCCAACATTTGATTGCTTGTTCGAAAATAGCAGTTAAACACAGTTTCAACGAAATTTTTCTATCACTTAATATTTTACTTGTATCCTGGAAAGCATCTTTCACTGTTCATTTGCAATTTGGGAATTGTTACATTCTGTCATCATTTACTAAACTAAAGATATTCTGTATTTCTACATTTGAAAATAACCCAACATACAGTTGATGACTTGCTTTGCCGATAAACGTATACTATCTTCTTGCAGTTAATAGTGAGTCTAATATTGCACAACAATTGGTTTAAATTAATGTAAAAAAAAAAAGCGGGGGGAGAGTCATTCTTAAATCAAAAACATTGACTTGTACACACCAGATAGAAATGATATACATTAAAAAGGGGGGGGCGTGCAATAAAAAGGACATTATAATTAGGTTTAATTAAAGAAAGAAAGAATTAAATCGACTGATTTTGTTAAAATATTTTTTTTCTTCAGATATCGTCGTTTTGTATCTTTGCGTCGTTTTTTTTTTTTGCTTTCTTTTTTTATTTTATTGAACGTTTCCGGTGATTAGGTTTGCGTTCAGCGTTGAAGGGAAATATTGCGCATGTCTGTTAGGATTGTCGTCGATTGAAGTCAATGATTGTTTGCAGAGTGATTCAAGAAAATTTTAAATTTCTGTTGAGAAAAACAAATCACTAAGTAGATAATGGGAGAGGCATTTTACTAAAAGCTTTCATCATGAGTCACTTAAAACATTAAATATCAAAATCTATATTGATGACGATTTTCTAATGAAGAATACGCACGCGCATATCTACGCACGCGCATATCTACACACTTTGTTCATAGCTATCTATATAACGCTTTTCACTGTCTTATGTGTATCCGTTTTATTTCTGTTATATCGTGGATAATACGATATAAGCAAGCAAGTGGAAGGATTACGCTAAACACAGGAATTAGGTAAAACAAATACCATGGGTTTTATTGTACGGAAAGTACAATGATTAAGAGTTCTTAATAAGACTAAGGAAAACGGGAGATACGTCACGGAGATCCGTGGTGGTACTGCTACTACAATACTTCGTCATGTCTTTTTTCTCCTCATTCACGTCTCTTTTGACTGACCAATCACTGTCGGGGTGTGATAGGTTGGTCCACTATAACAATTTCTAATATCTCAGCTTGTTAATTATTTGTCTTTGTTTATTTCTATGTACTTATCGTAATTTATTCAAATATATCCGTTTACACTATCGGTACGGTTTAGAATATGACAACTGGATTATCTGAAGAGAATTAAGCTCTTAAAATCCCCCCAAAAATAGTAAGTAATTTTTTATAATTTTAGGTCACAATCAATTATTTCCTAAAGAAGCCACCCGAAGACTGAAAAGGACTTCAACCAAGACTGTTGACATAACTGCACACCTAAGCTAAGTCCGCGGGCGCAAATTGTCCGCAACCTGATTTTCTTTCCCTTTATTTTTCTTTTTAATTCTGTATTAACATATTTCAATAGTATAGGTTTGCTGAGATTCTTTTCAGCTGTTGTTGCTCAATTAAATTAAGCACGCGTAGATTTAGAACTTGCCCTCCATAAACTTGGGGTTGTATCCTGCCGTATCATCCCCATACAAGTAGAAGTGAAAAAATTGCAGCATCCATAGAAAACACAAATTAAAATAAATCATTTGGTCTTTTTGATGATAAATTCTATCATGTATAGTTAAAAACTATAAGTATTAAAATTTTCTCATGGACTTTATATACTCCCTCTATTTAAAATATCTGTTTTATTTTATACTAGCAGTAGAGCCCGGCGTT
>CAHIKZ030000798.1:702500-724138 GCA_903632075.3 Acanthosepion pharaonis
ACGCATGAGAATCAAACAGATCCTAGGAAACTGACAACCCGACAACAGCACATAAGATTTGATTATAGTAGTGAAGGTTTTGTGCAGAACCATCGACACTTTTTGAAGGGCCGAATACAGAGACTTGGTATACTACGTGCCACGAGGTCCCCAAACAGTTGTCCTAGACCAGTTGCCATCCAAGGCTATAGAACCCAGTCTGCCATGCTATTTACCCCAAGAGACACATATATATATATATATATTTTTTTTTTTCCGTTTCAATTTTTGTATTTTTCCAATTTTCAAATGTTTTGCATATCTTAACCAAAATTGTGAATATACTGTTCAATGTTCTTTTTTTGTGTGGGGAGGGGTGTCGATTATTTTCGACCATCACATTCATCAGTGTCTTTCTGACCTATCTTTCAGGCACTGTTGACGCGTTTCAGAATACATTAACCACAGTCTGTATTGCCGCTAAGAGTTCAGTTAGATTTATCCTAGCAGTCCTAGGATCGTCACATTTCAAATATAAATATGCGTGCCGTATAATGGACATCACATGTACAACGGTTCTTTCTTCCTCATATATATATATATATCCTACACGGAAACGTTATGTTTCCCATGGTTCCCCTCGGAAGTTCATATCTGCTCGAAGCTTATCTTAAATGACGTCAAATATTATTAAATGGACTCAGTGAGTATTATTTAATATAAATAACATTATTAAATGGACTGAGTGAGTATTATTTAATATGAATAACATTATTAAATGGACTGAGTGAGTATTACTTAATATAAATAACAATATTATTAAATAGACTGAGTGAGTATTATTTAATATAAATAACATAATATATTAAGATAATTGTCGGACAGTCCATTTTATAATATATAACGTCATTTGTTTACGTTAAGATACGTTTCGAGCAGATATGAACCTTCGAGTGGAATCATGAGAAGTTTGTAGTTTAAAAGAAGTAAATCGACCTTGCTAATCAGACGCTTCCTTCGTAGCTAAACATATATATAACCTCCAACCACGTACATCCGCCGATCCATTGCTAAGGATGCAGGTAAAATGGTTGGCTCCCCGTACCGTTCCAGTATGTACCTGACCCCCTCCTACTGTCCTCTACCTTTACAAGAGCCAGATCAGGCCAGAAATGGAGTATTGATGCCATATTTAGGCGAGAGCTACTCAGACCTCAGTCTCCAGGCTTAATAGATGCTTGAGTACAAAAGCGTCTCCAAGCCCTTGTGGGTGACGAACTATCCACCACCATTCATCCTCTCTCTCACAGGAGGGATGTGGCAAGCCTTTCACTGCTCTACCGCTAATTCCACGGAAAGTATTCGGTGAACTACATTCTTTGGTCCCTCCTCGGAAAACCATCACAGCAAGAACACGCCATGCTACATACATATTAGCAAATCACCCGCATTTCCTCCGTGTCCAATCGGTGAGAAGGAAGGTCTACTCGAACAGCTTCTTCCCGCAAACCAATTCGCTGTGGAAACGACTCCCAACAGGATGATTCCACGATCACTACAATCATAACCTTTTCAAGGCTAAGGCTAACCGTTATCTTTCAGTCCTATAGACAGAAATAGCCTCCTAACGTAAACCTCTACATCTAGTGGACCCCCCGGTCCTTGTAAATGGTGGACCTTGATGTGTGTGTGTGTATATATATATATATATATATATATATATATATATATATATAAATACTTAAACACTAATATTCCATGGTCATAATCTATTCCATTGGAATCGTAAATACGATCCAATTCATCAGACAAAATTCAAAAATTATTATTTTTTTTTTTGAATTTGTAGGTCTGATGAATTGAATCGTATTTACGATTCCAATGGAATAGATTATGACCATGGAATATTTTTGTTTAATCCTTTTTATTATATCCTTACTCTGTCCTGGACATTGAGTTCTACCTGGATTCTATCCTCTTGTAATTTTTTTTTATACAAATATATAAATATATATACATACACATATATTTTCCATATGTATGTGTATATTTACCACTAATATATATATATATATATATATATATATATATATACACACAATACGAATTGGCAGAGATAATTCCAAGGACATTAATTACATTGAGATCTCTTTGGATTAAACAAAGCATGATAATAAAGACAACCTTAAAAATCCATTTCGGTTATAATTTATTTCATCAAAAATATTTAAACATTCCTCTCTTCAAACCGAAGTTTTTTTGGTTTTTTAAACAAACAAAACTTCGGTTTGAACAGATGAATGTTTAAATATATTCATGAAATAAATTATAACCGAAATAAGTTTTCTAGGATTATATATATATATATATATATATATATATATTCGTTGGCTATTTGTTTCCATACCTGGTAATGGGATTAAGCGCCCGCTCGTAATAGAACGGCAAATTATGGTAGTAAATCACAAAAATCAATAATTGACTTATTACGTTATGTGGGAGTTGTAATACCAGAGTTATTTACAAAATAAATGACCCAGACGTCCAGAGGGATCGAAATTTGTTCATCTTCGAAAACAATGACAGTCGTAGACTTGTAAATTACAGACTAAATCAGTCTGCGAAAATAGAAATTCTACTTTGAATGGAAAGAGTTAACTTGAAGACAGTGTGAACGAAGAAAGCAAAAACTCGTCAAATAGCGCCAACACTTTCAAAACCTTCCTTATACGTTTGTTTATTTTAAAACAAATCGTACAAACCGCGCTCACTAAAAACCAAAACTAAAATAAATTACCATCGATTCAATTTTCTAATACCAAACCTTTCGCACATAATGCACTGAGAAAGAAAATTTTTATAATCATGATACGATAACGCAAAACACCGAACGACAAATCTCAACTTTTAAGCCGGCTTAATACGCGTGTGCGCATGCGTTGTAAAAGAAGCTGTTAAACCCGACGAGTTTTATCTATATTTATGTAGGTTTGTCTGTTCTTTTTTTGTTTGTTTTTAAACTCTTATTTCTGTAATTATTTATTTTATGATTCAAAAGTTATCATCACTTTATAATCTCCGTTTAGAAAAAAACGGAAAAAACACGTTTATTTGAGTAAAGATTGCCTCGTATTAACAAAAAGTAATATGTCTAAGTTATTTTTTTTTCTCCTGCGCTAAATGTATTTTTTAAAATAACTTTTACGCATTTCGTCTAATATCTCTATATATCTCAGATGAGATTTGTAACTATTTCGTTCGGACTGTTGTCCCCATCTTTATTGCCATATTCACGAAGTTTCGAACTTTGTACGCTCCAACCTTCTTCAGGTGATATAGGTTGGAATTTCTAAGCGAACCCTTTATTTAGACGACTGTGGTAGATTATTCTAATTCCACCTGCCATACCTTTTCGGATATCTCAGTATCACGTCATTCCCAAGGATATGACCCTGTGGATAAAAGCGTTAGTTAAGCCATCGAAAAGGTGACTTGACCCAAAGAATTGTGAGTTCAATACCTGGCCACAACAGAGAAAAAAAACTTGCAGAGTTAAAAAAAAAATAAGTAATGGCTGAGATATCGAAGAAATAAAATTAAGAAAAGAAATACCACTTGTTGGTTCAACTTTCATTCCTCTTTCCTTATTAAAATGTACCGCGTTTGGCAAGTCATGTGACCCTTAACGGCCAATCAGGGAAGATTCACTCTGTACAGAAAAGTTTTCGGATAGACGCTGTTTAAAGATTCTTGCAGGACATGTGGATTAACGCGAACACTTGAAAATGTGCAAATGAGTAACGATTGACGTGTGTAACATTTGTTAGTTTTTCTTTTCAGGGTCGGAGAGAAGGCATATAGCATTTCTACACTTTGATAGCATGTTCTCTTTCCATAAAATAAGAAAACTTTCAGTGATCTACTTCCAACTTCAACCTACACGTTATTTACATTTTTAAATTTTTGCGTAAATAATACTACCTACAATAGGTAGTATTATGGTCGCCTACAAACCGGATATCCACATATCTGATAATTCTTCAATTGCATAAGAGATTAATTGCGGTCTGATACATAAAAACAAAGCATAATATCATTAAAACGTTGGCTCTCACACGACCCACCGGAGGGTCGTGGTGGTATGTATGCAAGGCCAACGCGCTGACGGTACGCCAGAACTATATATATATATATATATATATATATATTTTTTTTTTTTTAAATAAAAATATTGGTTTAATATAAAAAATATTTTTAATATAGAAAATGAATTTACCAACGAGTGCGTTGTAAAATGGACTCGGGTACCGAACGACACACCGTTGGGTCCTGGGTAATAAGTGTTGCCTCATATTTGAAATAGTATTTAAACAAAGTAGCTTGTAGCAAAATTAAGATATAGTGTTGGGACCCTAGGATAACGAGAGAAATAAGGCTTTTGGAGGGGGATGACGTGTTAATAAAATTAATATGCAACCCAAATTTAGATGCCACTAAGTTTTTCATAATCACTTTTTGAAACTATCAAAAGATTTTGTGGCACCGTGTATTTCGTAATCCCAACATCCTGAACATCGGTTTCACAGCAGAATATTTTTTTATCAATTTGCATAAAAGCACATTGATAAACGAGTCAAAGAATGTGTGTGTGTGTGTGTATATATATATATATATATATATATATATAGAGAGAGAGAGAGGGGAGGAGGTAGGGTTCGCAGCACTATCTTTGGC
The DNA here is from genome assembly GCA_903632075.3 of Acanthosepion pharaonis. Taxonomy (NCBI): domain Eukaryota; kingdom Metazoa; phylum Mollusca; class Cephalopoda; order Sepiida; family Sepiidae; genus Acanthosepion; species Acanthosepion pharaonis. Next base: position 707,214 of record CAHIKZ030000798.1, read on the forward strand.
ACATTATGAAAACAGATCTTAAAAGGGTATTTCAAGTTCACTCAGGACTTATTTTTTTCTGTGCCTTAAGTGTTAAAAAAAAAAAAAAAATTGCTTTTATTTTTTGTGAAAATCATGACTGAATATAAAACGCACACCTAACATTGTTTACAACACTTTTATATTTAAAAGTGCAACGAAAAGACAATGGATTACTGGAGATTATAGTCACGATGCATTACACGCAAACAGGCGAAATGAAGGGTTTCCGAGGATTGACACTATAAAATAGATTTTGAGTTCAAGGATAATTAAAGTGCTTGGAACTGGAGAAATATTTGAAAGATGATGCAGCACAAGGAAGGTGAGAACCTACATTATTTCACCCCAAGATAGGCAATAAAGTCACGAAGATGCAAAAGGACACAGAGAGTTAGAGAAAAATGAGAAAATATACTATTAAGGAGAACCGACAATAATAGAATTAAAACAGGTTTTCATATTACATTTAAATTTTTGAAGATCAAAGTTGACTGGGAAATAGAAAGCTGGAAGAGAGTTCCACAAGTGAGAAGTGCGATAGGAGAAACTGTTAGCATAAAATTTAGGGTTAAATCTAGCCAATTCAACTGCAAATTGATGAGACCTCGCCGCCAATCCATGTTCTGCGCTTAAATTCATAAAGTCTAGGTACCATAGAGAAAAGTGATATTTATTCTAGTTATTTACAAGAAATGTGACACAAGGCCAAAAGGGAGAATTGGGAAGGCTGATCTTCATCTGCCTCATAATTAATCTTAGCTAGCCACAATTCAGTTATGTGTCATGCGTGATACACCTTTAGGCGATCATGTATCTTTCAAGGCAGGTTTTTTTTTCCACGCAGTGGTTTGTCATTTCTTTCTGCAGTAGACCAGTTTCTATCCAAGGCTATAGAACCCGGTCTGTCCTGCTCATTACCCATAGCTGAGAGAAGAAAAGGATTCATACATTTGCCAAGGGTATTAGTATGTAAGCGAGTCTAATGGATTTGACTGGAATTCGAACTCGGCTCTCCAATTTCTCAATCCGAGTTATCCATTACTCCACCGTGTCTCCTTACAGACTAAAACACACCATAGTATTCCTTACACCAAAACAATTCTTAATTACCATTCTTACTATAGCTACCATAATACCTCATTCTCTATGAAGTCCTAGCAAGTCCCCATATATACAATTTGTCTAGGGGTGGTAGGCGGGGAAAAAAATCTTTTAAATTGAAAACCTAATGAAAGAATTAAGTTCCTCAGAAAAAATACCATGAAAATATTTACAGAAAAGACACAGGGAAGCTACGCTACGGCAGTGAGAAAGCCAAGATGTCAGTTCAGGACCAATAATATTGCTAATTCTTTAGATTTTATCAAAAATATCAAAATATATAGAAGGAGCACCAGACCAGATGTTGCAGCAATATTCAAAATAAGGACGAATGGTAGACTTATAAATATGTAAGAAAGTATAGCGAGAAAAAAAAACTGTCTAGCACGACATAGTAAACTAAATTTCCGAGCTGCTGACTTAAGAGTTTATTCAATTTACTCTTTTCACTTCATGTCAGTGGAAAATGAGGACAATGGGTCACTCTCCTGAAGGTTAGCATCAGCCATGATGAGGGACGGTGAAAAGGTTTCTCTCAGACGATTAAAAGAGCAGTTTCGTTTTGGAGGTTTTTATATTAACAGCTTGGAGGTCATATTTGAGATCAGCTGCCAATTTGACCTTAACGAACCGATCAAACTTTCTATTAATAACTAGAACAGTGGCCATTCAAGAGAACTTTCATTTCGCGAAATAAGCTGAATTAGTTCCAAAAATTCCTCCAGAAATAACGTAATCTTTCAGCTTGGAAAGAAGTATTCCAAACCCAGTCAACAGCCTAAGCCTCACCATTTAAAGCGTGATAGTCACTTTCAGCAACAATCGTTAGCACATCAGCAATTGACCCTGAGAAGTGAAAGCTATATTACTTATCTGAAAGAAGACCTTGCTATGCGAGATGCTTAACCAGTTCAATGTTAATTAGAGCCTCTAGTACTTTGCCAAAAAGAGGTAGAAGTCTAATGTATTTAAAAAAAAAAATATACAATGGTTGCTTTTTTATCGTAGCACCCAGCAATATTAATATTATAGTCAACGAAAAGGCTTTTGGGGTATCTCTATGCGTGGTGTCTCAGGACGTAGGTGATCATGGATCTTCCTGTCGTTTGTAGCTCGTAATAAATTCAGTCTTTTTGTTATTCCCCCTATAACATGTCTCGTCATCCATTTACTCAGGCTCATTAAGTATGTTATGCTTGTTTTCCCTTATCGGCTTCAATCTGTCATGTCAGTATCAAATTTTCTACGTCGTCTTTTCTCATGGGCCCTAGAAATTTAAACCGTCTCTTCCTGGAGTATAAGTTTCCTTTTTGTTCTATTTTCGCTAAAACTTCGCCGTTGCTCACATAATCAGCATCCTTCTGTAGGGCCGCATTTTTGTTGCTTCAAGTATTCATCTTTGAGGAGATCGTCCAGCACTCAATGCCGTACCGGTGGAGTTATATCAGGTAACACTTGTCTGTTTCTAACAAAGTTCTTTCTATTCTTGAGAAATACTCCGCTTAGCTTTCGGATTTCAGTGTCGCACGTCCCGTTCTCTGTTAAAACAATTGTTGTACAGGTTGATAATCCTTCATCTGAAAAACTTGGTACTAGAAATGCTTCGGTTTTTAGATTTTTTCTCGGATTTTGGGATACATGTTGGTTGGTTGGTTTTGTTTTATGGCTATCAACCTCGGTGGGTCATTTAATGCCAACAATTTTTTTGAAATAGATTCATAGCGATAGTTTGGTAGGAAAAAATAAAGTGTGTATGTTTACATATATATTTTGAAGCATTTTTCAATTACTCATTTTTTAGTACAATCCAACTTCTTTTAGGAAATTTACAAATCTTGGATAGTTTTATTTCCGCATTTTTTTTTTAAATTACTCACTTGGTAATATTTTGTTCGCACTAGATCAAAATCTACACACCAACAGTATGTTTCACTGTAAATTTTAATTATTGCTGATATTTTTTTTCTTCAAAAATTATTGATGGTAACAATTTTCTTATTACAAAATATTTTTGGTATGAAAACCTATTTTTACACAAATCTGGGGGTTAACTATTTGCCCATAGCTGGAACCCTAACAGGTGTTACCACCCCGGGTCAGGGTGGACCTGGGAATACCAGCAATTAAGAGGTGGTTTCACGCTCCTCAAAACCTCCTAATCAGAGGCCTTGCTATTGGACGTAGTTTATCGTCTTACCCAGGACGCGATTTTGGAATACAGTATTTGCATATAACATCTATGAAATAGGGGCAGCTTGAGAACTGATCCCAAGCATAAACACGATATCCCTTTAAATGTCATTTCAAGAATTTGAATGAAACCGGTCGTGTAATTGATTGGGGTTGTTGTAACTTCTTCCTTTAATGTCGTTCTTATTCACCCCTTAGCCATCTATATCTAGAGACGAGACGCGTTAAATTTGAGCAACATCTAGCCGACACACTGGGGTTAAAAATAGGAAATTGAAATGATACATATGACACACTCATATCCTCTCTCCCAACTCACTTCCTTCATTTTACGTATACTTGATGAGGTCCGTCAAAAACGTGTAAATTTCTTTTCATTTTAGCTTTTGGAAGTAAAGTCTGATGATCCAGAACCCTGTTAAAGGGGTTATGGTGAAATAACTTATTACATGGACTCTTAACCTGGTCTGTTTTTTATTCAAACATATCTGCTCTGAATTTTACATTGAGCTCTCTGGATATCATCCTCCTCAGGTCTACACATACGGATTACCTAAGTTTGCATAAATAAACTATATATATATATATATATATATATATATATATATATATATATATATATATCACCTTTACTCTGAAATTATAAAATTATGTACAAAATATCTGTAGCTGAAAGCATAAAATTAAGGACGGAATATTTAAATTTCGGCATTCATGGAGGTTGATATGCTGCCAAAGAACACCAAATAACCACCATGAAAGAACTCTTTTATGATATTAGTTCATATATCCTTCAATTTCTTCAATCAATCGGCATTCAAAAATATAACATCAACTATAACATAAAACATCACCGCCTCTAGCAATTGTGTCCACACAAATATGTATATGCACAAAAGCTGAGTTACATCTACCATGTATTCAACTGTGAAAGCAGAATAACATTACTTCAAAGTTCCCAAGAAATTTAAATTTTGGTATTAAATGACCCATAAGGAGTTGATATGCCGTTAAACAAACCAAACAATCCTTTTTTTTCTTTTAAGAGTTGATCACTATTTAATGAGTGCAGGAAGAACCTGGCAGCTCGAAACCGCAGAAAACAAAAACAAGAATCACCGTCTCGTCAAAAAAGGACTCGTCAAAAATAAAAAATATTTCTCCATCACGTTTGCGTGACATTAACTCAATACAAGGCTTGAGAGTCATTCAAGGTAGAGAATTAGTAAATGAGTGATATGAACATAAAATTTAACAAGTGAAATTTCCAAGGATAATGCGGATAAAGATTGATGCTCGATATAAAGTGGTTAAGATCCTAGAAATATTTCTACAAAGTGGAATGAATCTTTCAAAGTAAAACCCTCTTATTACCAAAATAATACGGCGGGTCAAGGTGATAATGCCACTGAGATGCAAGGGGTGGGTACTAAGAATGAAAAACTAGTATACTAAGGAGGAGAAACAAAAGGATTCGGGAAGACAGAAGATGGGGATTGATGTTGCATTTAAATTTTTGAAGATCATCAAAATCTTCAAAGGCGGGAAAAATTATTTGAATAGAAGTTACCGTTACAGTTTTATCTAGCTATTTCAACAGTAAGGTGATTTGGGGCGGGAAATGCCTATAACATTTGACATGAAAGTAGCGATACATTAGTGATAAACCAGCGATGCGCAAAAGCAGCAGCAGTACTGAAAATAAGTCATCCCTGTCAAGGAAGCGTAAATGAATTTGAACTCTGGAAAGTCAGGATTTGGCAAATCCAGCCCAGATATAATCAGAACTAGCAGCTATAACACGCCATAGACCAGGTCTTTCATTACTGGGAATCTTTGCCGTTCAGTTGGAGCAGTTTAAGTTTAAAGTCAGCCCACTCGAAAATTAATATTAGTAACAATATTTGGGTGCAACTGAGGTACATCTCCATACTGGAAGTGGGGGGTAACAATTTGAAGGTGGGGGCTCAAAAGGGAATTGTATAATATTGTAATAATTTAAACTACTTTTATGAAAGTTTATGAAAAGATATATATCCAAGAAGAGTGAAAAAGTAAAACGTTGCTGAGAGACATAATGGACAGAACGTAGGGGAGAGCCATTGTCGCCAACAATTTGGACTCAAAACCGGTAGTGAAGAATTATCTATCAAACAAAAAAAAATCATCAAAATCGAATGAAAACTGGAAATGCATGAATAACATCGGATCAGACACACAAACATACATTTTGGGAGTTATAGATACTTTATTTTGGCCTGATCTAACTCTTGTAGAGACAAAGCATAGTAGTACAATGAGCCGACCATTTTCCCACCACCTTTAGCGCAAATGATATATATATATATATATATATATATATATATATATATATATATATATATATATAATCCTATACGATAAGCCTTTACTGTTAAAGTTTTTTTTTTTTTTTAAAAGAAATCGTCCTTTTATAGCGTGACGACGACTATTTTTAAGTTGTAAGTGCCACGCAACGAATGAAGATGGTACGGGAAGTTTTTCTACACCTCAAAATACTGTTTGATCAAAGCCACTGATCAAACAATATAGTAATAGTTGAAGGCCTGGGTAAGATTTTTTTCGAAGAATTCATCCAATCAAAATCTTAGCTTCTATCAAATATGAAATTTACCTAAAAACATCGCGAGAAAAAAAAAAAAAAAAAAAAAAAAATCACTGAAAAGTAAGGACGGAATACTTTGATGACTGAATAATTATGCCATGAATTTATAAAACATTTTGCTAAAAAGTAACAATATTTTGCATCAAACTACAATCTTCACCCAATTCTGTTATGGTTCACATTAATGTCTGATTAAAAACGTTTTTCGGATTTAAAAAAAAAAAAAAAAAAAAAAATTAAATAAGTAAATAAACGATGAGTGCCAAAACATTACATGTTAATGTTAGAGATAAAAATCATAATGCAATGTTTTAACTTTTCAAACCTATCATATCTATCATTCTTAATGTGTGCGAGTGTATAGCAGGTAAACATTACGATTCCTGATTCTTATTGAAAAGGTTATGTGCCCCATAGACGTCGAAATACGTGATTTCGGATTTTATTGTTTATTATGTATTAATAAATACGTTGTATTCTTTTTGTGGATCAGTTTTCATATTACTAGGACCCACTTCTATTATATACCAAAGATTTGTTACATATATATATATATATATATATATATATATATATATATATATATATATATATATATATATATATCCAAACGAGAGAAAGAACAGATGGAGTAAAATTCCACTGTTCGTAGCATTTACTTTTGAAAAAGTGCTCAGTACAAAGTATTATTTTTATTCTAAGAGATAAAAATATGTTGAAATCGCTACACAAAAGCTTTCATGTTTCAATCCTATGATTGTACTTCTTCAGGCGATGGTAAGTAACGGGTGATTAAATGATTTTTAAAGGAAATTTAAACAAGTTACCTCTTTTCCGAAAGTTAAATGTGGGGCATAAGATCAGAATTACAAATAAACTTGTGGATATGTCTTGATTAACCAACTAAATGTCAGATATAATTTAATTTGTGTGTGTATATATTTGTATATAACGCGTTTGTCGTGATATTTTCATTAGGTGTGCCTAAAAACATTGAGGGACACTTGTTCATCTATTTGAAAAATTGGAGATTGTTTTTCTTTGGGGGGGGGGAGGTGGTGGCCGGGGTCCGAACACCGATCGTTGTAGGCAAACAGTTTGGTTCGTGATGCGCTTAACAACGACACTAAATAATTGTACAAAACTTGAAAATTGAATCAAAGAGTGCAAGTTTAAAAATAGCTTTTTCATACACTTTAAAAATCCATTTTCTCCCGAAGCTAATATTTTGAAAGCTGACTCTGGCCAACGCCCTTCACCTGACGCTTAAAAACATTAATATGTTCGAGCGAGAGTGAACAGTTTGTTCGGCAGACGGCTTAATATTTTATTTGGGAAAGACGAGTGGAGCAAAAGGCTGTGAAACAATGATTCTAAAGTTGCTGGAGAAGATGAAGAAAAAAAAATAGAGAAAACGAAAAGAGATATCGACTTGAGATAATTCAAGTATTGATTGGTATCTCATTCGCCCGGAAAATAAAAAAAAATAATAATTTTAAATCTTCGATCTCTATCCGTTGTAATCTCGAATCTTTCCGGGATTATGGTGGGGGAGAAAAAAAAAAGTAAATAAAATGGAAAAATATATATATATATATATATATATATATATATATATATATATATATATATATATAGAGAGAGAGAGAGAGATCGATAGTTAAATCTTATACATACATACTTATAAATGTGAAAGACCATAGAAACTTTAATAGTAGCCGATGCGTTTTCGTCCAATGTGGATTTTTTCAAGGCAAAAACGAAATGAATTTATTTAAGTAACTAATACTAACAAAACATTATATCCGTAGTAACTTAGGAAAAATTTGTAGAACGCTATTTTTATACTGTTAACTGAAAGTTAAGTACTGTCACGTGTGGAAATATTGTTTTTATTGTTGTGTTGACGGATTCAACCATTTTCTTTTGATTTCTTGATTCTGTTGTGTACCTTTGCTTGGGAGAGTTAATTCTGTTAAAGGTGAAATAGGGATAAAGCCTGTGTGTAGATTAATATTTGAAGAATATACAATTGCGGCACTCTCGAGGATTTCCTTTCTGAGAGAGTTATTTTCTTTTTTATGAGTGTAGTATTTTTTTAAATTAAAGCTGTGGTTGAATTTATTTCTATGTATGACTAGCGCATTAGCTAAGCTGTTTTTTGTGAGATCTCTTGTGCTCATAAATGCGTTTTTTTTAAAATTTCGACTTGTTTCTCAATATTTTTATATTAGGAACAGTTTTTACAATTTATTTTGTAAATGCCCGCTTCAGAAATATTATTGCTACTTGTGTTTGAGGATCTGAGTATATCCATAATGGTTCTGGAGGTGTTTGTGACTATTTAGATGGACGTGACAGAGTTGGTCGGTAGTATTATGCCTCTGTTTTCATGTAATTTATTATTGCAGATTATGTTATTTTTGTTTCGATCGTATATTTTGTATGCCTTCTTGCTTTGTAGATGAAATGATATGGGTATTGTAAGTTTTTGAATGTGTTTTCTGTGTATGTTTCTCCTTTAAGTAAATAATGGGGGCTGCAGATTTTTAATGCTCTCAGATAGAAACCTATAATTCTATATTTAATTTTAGAAGAGTGGTTCGAGTAGAAACTGATCAGATCATTTTTGTTTGTAGCCTTTCTGTAGACATCAAAACTGTTTATTTCTATACAACATCTAGGAACGGAAGAGGGTAGCTGGTTTCAGTATCAAAAGTGAAGTCTACTGTAGGTTCAACGTTGTTACGTGTGGAGAGTATGAAAAAAAAAAAAAGTTCTTTAAATTCTTCCAGATGCTAAGGACATTTTGTTTTGTTAGTATTAGTTACTTTGTTTAATAAATTCATTTCGTTATTGCCTTGAAAAAGTCCACATTGGACGAAATGCGTCGGCTACTATTACAGTTTTCCTATTGTCTTTTACATTTATAAATATTGTCTTTTTCTACGGGTTAACTTAACCGGACACACAGAGGCGCACAATGACCCGGACACATAGCGAACGGGTTGAGAGATCTACAGTTTGTGCAATCTGAATTTTCTAATTGATGTTGCTATACATTTTCTATCTATAAACGCTCTCAACTAATAAATATAGCAAATTTGAATCTATATGCTCACAATTCAAAATACACGTCCAAACAGTTATAAAAGAAACTAACGGTATTGCACATTCTTTCCCTATAAATATAATATAAAATAATATAATATAAAATAATATAATATAAAAAAATAATATAAAATAATATAATATAAAATAATATAATATAAAATAATATAATATAAAATAATATAATATAAAATAATATAATATAAAATAATATAATATAAAATAATATAATATAAAATAATATAATATAAAATAATATAATATAATATAATATAAATATAATATATAAATATAATATAATATAAATAATATAAATAAAATAAAATAATAATATAATATAAAATAATATAATATATATAAAATAATATAATATAATATAATATAAAATAATATAATATAATATAATATAATATAATATAAAATAATATAATATAAAATAATATAGAATAATATATATGAGAGAGAGAGGGTGGGGAGTGAGATATATAGATGTATAGATATATAAGATTTTGTTGAAATTAATCAATTTTACATATGACGGTGATTCACCAAAACCTGTCCAATTAGGAGTTTTACACAAATGCCCATATAACAAACGATCATAACCAAGAATATAATAAAACGTCAATATTCCATTATATATTCAGATTAATTTTCGCATCTTTCTTGTTGCAACCGATTCTTTCTCCATTCTCGATAATGTGGGCTGAGAATTCGATATGAATAATTAACATTAATTGACGATTTCTAATGTGTCGTGTACATTCACGTTGTAGATGACAGTGTCTTTCCAGATGTTCCTTTTTTCTTTTCACTTATCTCTATGAACTTCATCGTTGCAATCCTTTTCTCTGCGATCCTGAATTCAGTATTGTCATTTTACTAGACCGGATTGTAACCAATATATCCCAGAATGCAGCAGCTTTGAAAAGTGTCTGAAAACAATACTCTAAAGGTCTGATCAGCATAGTTGCAGTATATACCAAATTAGCCTGAGAGAGAGTTTGCAATAGGGATTGGCTAGCCGCCCTAGTAGAAGGGTATCCTCGAATACAAGGGGCCAGCTATCATATATATATATATATATATATATATATATAAGGAGGAAGGGTCCACGTGTGCTTCTTATAATATGCAAACTCATTTTTTTTTCAGCACATATTCTAACAACAGCCCATCTTCCTACACTTGATAACTTTGCCAGACAATGTTTGTTACAACTTGCTACACGCGAGTCGTCTTCCCCCTCCTCTAACTCACTTCATCTATGTTTACAATCTCCCTCACCCACGACACACACTATTAATAATAGATCTGCCTAACGATTTTACACCGATCTAAATTTTAAAATTAAGTTTATTTTCATAAAGTTTCGCACATCGTGGAATCAGACAGAAATCGGTTTTTTGTTAACAATACGCTTTCCGCCAGAAAATACACCATCTACAAAAAATATGTTGGTAATTTCTATTTCTCTGTTTATTCCTCGGTCCGTTGATGAAGGACACAAGCGTCCGAAAATTCCGAATTAAAACCTTTCCCTTTGTGCTTCATTTCTGTCATACGGTTAATAATTATAAGCAGTACGATAAGCATTTATTAAATATTAAGCCGGTATAAACACACGGTTCTACAGAAGGATGATGAGAATGCCACCAAAGTAGCGAGTGAGTAGAGAGGAAGTCTTATGAAAAATAAAACGAAAAAATACTTCCACTTCAGAAATACAAGGTAACCAAAAAAGTTCTGTCAGTTTTTTGATTAGTCATTGAAAAAAGTTGAAATATATACGAAATGCGTGTAGCAATTGTTTTCACATTCGGACAGCCGGAAGTAGGAACATCAGACATAAAAAAAAAAAAACAAAAAAAAACATGCGCACCATGCCCGGCCATCAGTGAGAAGGATAGAAGTGTCTAGAGATCTCGTTCGGGGCTGTTTGCTTTACGACTACAAAGTGGGCTTATCAACAGCTGCATCAAGTTGCCGCATATGTCGAGCGTTTGGGGATAGTGCTGTGGATGAATGTACTGCAAGGCGTTCGTTTCGAAAATTGAAGTCGGGAGATTTCTCTCTCCATGATGAGCCTCGCAGTGGACGACCACAGGTCTTGAATGACGGAGTCCTGAAGGCGGCCATTGAAGAGGACAGTAGTCTAACGTGTGGTGAACTTGCAAGACAGTTCAACGTTTCCGATGAAACAGACTTCACCTGCACCGCCTAGGTAAGACGTACAAACTGAGCAAGTGGGTTCCGCAAACGCTGTTGGAGGTCCACAAGGGACAATGACTGGCAGCCAGCGTATCGCTGCTTTCTCGCCACCGTACCGCATCCTTATTCAATCGAGTGCTTACCAGTGATGAAAAGAGTTCTGTATGAAACTCCCAAGCGTTCCAGACATTGGTTGTCTCCTCAGGATGCCGTCCCTCACACCGCAAGACTGCCTATGCACCCACGCAAGATTATGCTTTGTGTCTGGTGGACAGGTCGTCAAGTGGTTCCTTATGAACTGCTACCAACGCGCCAAACGGTCACTGGAGACCTATACTAGGAGCAATTGAAACGTGTGCAACAGGCATTGCGCCAGGAGCCAGCACTAGTGAATCGCAAAGGTGTGCTTTTCCTCCATGACAACGCCAGGCTATATGTCGCGCAAGGGGTCAGGGATACTATACAGCAACTTAGGTGGGAGACTTTGTGCCATCCACCTTATTTACCTGACCTTGCGCCATCCGATTACCACCTCTTCCACTCCCTGGATAATCATCTTCGTGGGAAATCCTTCACCAATGAAGCAGACTTGCGCAAAGCCCTCACGGATTTCTTTGCGTCAACCCCCCCCCCGCCCCGCCCCAGTTCTACTGCAAGGGCATCGAACAGCTGGATACACGTTGGCAGAAGGTGCTGGATGCCGATGGCGATTACTTCGAAGACTAAATATAAGTTACACATACTGTGAAGGGTTTTTTCTTTTTTTCCTTTAAAAACGGACAAAACTTTTTTGGTTACCTTGTAGATGCTTGACATTACTGAGGCACATAACGAGGAAAGTGGGCTTGGAGAATTTGACACTCACATGATATACTGAAGACGATAGGCATAAGGAAATAACGAGTAACCTCGCTAACGATCTTGTGCAAATGAAGAGAACATGAAGAGTGGTAGCTAAAAGACAAATCTGCTAAGAGTTACAAAAGATAGGAAATTTTGGAGAGTCATGATCGCCCTTCGTTTTCAAGGTACATAAACTTTTAGCACATAGATGTATTGATCTTTTGAGAATCTCAAAATGGCCGACCTATTTCGTCTGTGGAACAATCTAGTACTAAACTATTGCTGAAATTAATAATAGATACTTAGAACGTTTACATAATATTTTTTAAATTTATTTATACTGCCTAACAACAGAAGAATGTTTTAATTTTATTGCGATTTTGTTTTTGGTCTACATTTCCGTAATAAACAAGACTTGAGACTTGTTCACGGTTCGCTGTCCATTTATCGATTTCTTTATCTAACCATAATATTGTAAATGCTTGAAAAAAATCTCGGGGTTGTTCTATTGTTTAATTTGAATGGATATGTCAGAAACTAAGAGTGACATTAATTCACTAACCTGCAACTCATAGTCGATAAAATGTGGGACCAAAAAACAGTTTTGATTCAAGTTGTATGAAATAGGTGTCGTATTTCACTCATGTCATTTACAATCCTTAAAACAGCTCGTAAAATAAAAATTAATATAGATCTAGTGAGAAATCAATTGCATTCAGAGCTGAACAAAGTCGGCGGTTAAATACAACTAGAGATAAAGTTTTACACAAGGAAAAACTTTGTAACGATCAGAAACACGATTAAATTATAACCATCCTAATTCATGATACTATACTTTGAACACATTCAGTGACACTCGATATTTGAACACGTGGATGTAATCTATATTTTTCTTCAAGATAAAATTAGAATTGGTTATACAAGACTCCGAGTGGTTCGTTTCGGTAAATAAAATGAAGTTTATTAATTGAGAAATAATAACGCTCATGTCTCCTCGCCTTTGTATGGTTTGTTTTTCATCATCAGGGCTTGTAATATATTTAGCAACACATTTAAGCATCATTGTCGTTCCGCCCCCCACCCCTCATTAAACACTTGAGCATCATTGTCGTTCCGCCCCCCACCCCTCATTAAACACTTGAGCATCATTGTCGTAATCATTTAAAACACTTGAGCATCAATGTCGTTCCGCCCCCCCCCCCATTAAACACTTGAGCATCATTGTCGTTCCCCCCATTAAACACTTGAGCATCATTGTCGTTCCGCCCCCCTCATTAAACACTTGAGCATCATTGTCGTTCCGCCCCCATTAAACACTTGAGCATCATTGTCGTTCCGCCCCCCCTCATTAAACACATGAGCATCATTGTCGTTTCCCCACCCCTCATTAAACACTTGAGCATCATTGTCGTTTCCCTCATGAAACACAAAGCATCATTGACATTTGTCTTAACACATTTGTGCATCATTGTTTTTTTTTCTCGTGTAAATCATTTGTGACGCACCGTAGTTTTGTCATCTAACACATTTGAGCAACATGATTGTTTTTTTTTTTTTTTTTTTTTTTACACGAGAAAAGGTTTTTTCACAGTAGGTTTATCATGCAATACAGACTTGTGCATCATCATTTGACGTCATGGAACATATCTGTACAACATTCCGTCTGTTTTTAATCTAAGAGGGTAAGTAAAAAAATTATCCGCACATTCGCCGTAACATATCTTGTCACACAATCTTCTGCCATGCTTGCATAGTGATTTTCCAAGTGTAGCTTAGATGTGGAACAAGGCCGAAATTATGGGGCACCCAGTGAAGATTTCACTCACTATTCAGTCACAGTTGTTCTTAGCGAGGCAAAGTTCCTAACCATTACACCTCCTCGAGGTGCCCCTGCTTGCTTATAGTTAGTACTATTGTGGTCCCGTGATCGAAGTGCGAGCTTCATAGAACCAATTTTTCGTGCTGCTTTTACGAGGAGGGACAAACATCAGTGGTCCTTCGATTTCTTTTGTCGGTAGGTGTGTCAGAAGCTAAAATTTATCTGAGGCTTTTAACAAATTACGGCAACAACACACTACACCGTGTAGAAGTAGTGTATGAATGAATAAAGAAATTTAAAAGTGGCCGGAAAAGCAGGACGCACGAAGTGGCCAGCAGCCTCCACCACTGACGAGAAGATTCAGCAAGTTCGGGAGATGACAATGATGAACCGGCGAGTTATCAACGAAGTAGAATCTTCTCTGCGGGTTTGGATCACCGCTCTTTGTTCCTCCATGTTGCACACTGCTAGCGGAGCAGCCATGTTTACAATGTCAGAGCGGAAAGAAAACTGACTCGATCCAGCTCAAACGTCGATCACGTAACCTCAATAGTAACAACTATAAGTACGCATGCTCAGAAGGTTCATTGTTTGCAGTAAACATTTTAACGCCGATTAATATTGCGATTTCGGATGACATATTTGCGTATATTCCACCAAGGTCGATGATCATTATACAAACTATTGGAAGAGGCCAGAATTTCGAATTTTGCTTTTCAAATCGGATAGAATACCTCCGTTTGGAAGAACGCAGTTTTTTTTTCTGCCTACTGCCCAGAATATTTAACCTAGTGCTGGACAGTGCTATTCTTCATATACGCATTTTAAGTGTCAATTTAAAAAAAAAAAGAAATGATTGAGTTTAGCCCCCTTCAGAAGGTATCTATTCATTATAAAAACGAAGGTGTCATATACTGCCTTAATACCAGTAGTTTCCTTCAGTAAGCACATAGTGTTTCTAATTATTTGGACCAAGAAGCACAAATATATAGCCTAGTGTCGGGTGTCATTCCTGTAAACAACCCTTCTCACATTGTAGTTAAAAGTTAAACATTGAAGAATCCTCTGCTACCTGCCTCACGTATTACTGTTGTCACCGAATACACTTTAAGGGAACAGTATTCTTATTTTGCACTGTTGGAGTACAAATAAAATCAGATTACATGGCAGACTGTCCGTTCTTCATAATCGTATCTGTGTCCTACAGTGTTATTAAGTTTATCTGTGATACAAGACCAGTTCCTGGCCTATATTTCTGGACTGAAAATGAAAATCTTGACTCTTCAATTAAGGCGCACTCAAGTATTATTATTCGGCCATTTTGATTCTATATTGCAAACGAAAAAAATTTGCCGAGGGAATTTCCTCAAGATATATCGGATCAACGCGAGAATTTTATTTATTTCCTAGATCCAGACACTCCTTGAAACCAGTTCAGACATATCTGTGACGAACGTGAGTGCAATACTAAGCCGGGATGAGGAAAAGTATATTAAGGGAACCAAGATGTCTGATAATTCTATCTTTGATTTCCCGCCAAGTGTGGCCCGAGGCGACGGCCATTTTGATTCCAGATTGTTAGTCGATAGCCTTAGATGTTCAATATCTTCAGAAGAAAAAAAAAAAAAATCAAACATGTGAGAGGCCTACAGAGTAGGTATATCAAAAGCGATTTTTTCATGTCCACAGAATTAAAGCAATGACTTTCTTGGCCAGCTGGAAATAGATAGATCAAATAATGTTAAGCAGAGACTACTTCTTTGTGCCGTGTTCCTTCAGGACGTTAGCGACCATGCCTACCCACAATGTCCTGTCCTTTGTAGTCCTTAATAAATTGTTCTTTTGCCATCTCTCCCAAATCCTGCTCTACTATCCATTCTCTCAAGCTTGCCAAATAATTTATGCGTTACTTTTCTCTGGCCCTCTTACTTTCAATCTGTCCTGTGAGCATCAAAATTTCCAAGCCCTCATTCCTCATGTGCCCCAGAAATTACTTTATAACTATAAAAACGAACAGATCGAGGGAGGGGGGTAAACATGGTGATATTTTTTAAAAATAGTTCATTTTACGGTGGATTCATACTTTGCACCTAAACTCAATATGTATTTCTTTAATTTTTTTTTTTTTTAGTGGATACCTGTATTTGAGTAGACGTCCCGTTTAATAGTCTCCTACTTGTCAGGAGAAGCCACCATCTGATCAGGCGTATTTAAGACCGCTCAGCCATGGAACTAGGTTTTATTTAGTCTCTTAAGTAGTGTACATACCCACGTTCAGATTTTCTAGAAAGCCCGTAACTGCTCGGATTCGTATCACAAACGTAATAAAAAATTAAAAAAAATAAAAAAATAATGAATTTATTTTAAATTCGGCAAACGTTATTTTTATTGGATATCCATATTTGAGTAGACGGGTGTGGGTGGGTGTATATATATATATATATATATATATATATATGTGTGTGTGTGTGTATACACACATAGCCACAAATTTGTAGAAATTTAACAAGATCGTGCAAAAAAAAACGTAGTACGGACTTTTGACGCTACCTCTTTTTAACAAAATAACACCTTGTTCGAAGTTTTCCAATTGGTGTAACAACTCATCACATGCACTATATATATATATATATATATATATATATATATTGTCTGACGATCGCTAAAGCGTGAAACCCAGGGTCACAAACTCACCTCTATCCAACCAAATATGTTAGCTATCTCTGATATTGAGCGCTTTCTAATAAGTACCGTGCATATAATATATAAATAATTATACATATATATATTTATATACACTTCACATTTATATATATATATATATATATATATATATATATATATATATATATATATATATATATATATATATATATAGAGAGAGAGAGAGGTCAACACCGAGCGGCGACTGTTTTAATGCTTGAGGCCATGTGTTCTGTTTTGACTTATTTATAAACGCTATATAATGACGCCATTACGGGTAAA
>CAHIKZ030000799.1:0-7500 GCA_903632075.3 Acanthosepion pharaonis
TTCTTCCTTTTTTTTTTTCTTTCTTCCTTTCTTTTTTTTTTTTTCCTTTCTTTTTTCTTTCTTCCTTTCTTTTTTTCTTTTTTTTTTTCTTTCTTTTTTTTTTTCTTTTTTCTTTTTTTTTTTTTTTTCTTTTCCTTTTTTTTTTTTTCTTTTCTTCCTTTCTTTTTTTTCTTTCCTTTCTTTTTTTTTTTTCCTTTCTTTTTTTCTTTCTTCCTTTCTTTTTTTTTTTCTCTTTTTCCTTTTTCTTTTTTTTTTTTTTTTTCTTTTTCCCTTTTTTTTTTTTTTTAAAATAATCTTTTTGGGGAATTTAAAAAAATTTTGTCAAGGGGGGGACACTTTGACTTTTTTTTCTTTTTTTTCTTTCAGGTGTGGCAGTCCATGTTTGCCAATCAGTGTTTGTCACCTTGGTAATTCAGAAATCTGTAAAACCTTTGATTTTTTTTGTTTTTCCACTTGTTCATTTTTCTTTTTCAGTTTTCTTTGCCTCCACCCAAGGGAGGTAAGCATTCTAACAATCCAATTCTAGTGGAAGATCAAAGAATGCCACAGCAGAGGCCGAGCAAGAAATCCTTGCAAAAAATGTGTATATTTGATGAAAATTATGTTGCCCGTGCTTCACCATTTAAAATACACGATTTGACAAGCCGGGCTGCCCAGCTCGGTATCTGGGGGGAGGTTAAGCCTTGGAACAAAAGGAATCCTAATGAAGTTGGAAAGAAATTTAAAAAGAAACGAAAATAAGAGTAATAAAAAAATATCAAATCAACAATGTCTTGTTTGTAGTAATTCTCTCTCTTTCTCTCTCTCGTTTCACATATATTTGTAAAAGAAAAACCCAAGTTACATTTGGGTTAATGTCCTTGTTTGTTTTTATCACATTTCAGCCATTGTCACCCTCAGCTTTAGGCCATCTGTCAAGCCAGGTAAATTGCAGGAAATTTCAAACTGGAGCCTCTATTTAATCAAACAAGTTAGTTAGTTCTCATTCCATTGTTTGTATCCCTCCTCATTTTCACTGTCTAAGGAATTCAACTTATGATTTCTCTGCCTCCAATTTTACAAACTAACATTTTAATCCACTAAGAGCAATCCTGGAGCTAGAATTTAAACCAAATTTTTTTATTGCCTGGTTGCTACTGAAGCATTGCCTATAGTCTTGGATCGCAACTGGTCTACCACAGAAAGAAATGGCGACCTACTGTGGGGGGGAAAAAATCTGCCTCGTTAGTCATGTATCGAAAGATACATGATCACCTAAGCATGTATCACGCATGGCACAGAACTGACTGACTGAAATATGTCTACAAATCCTTTTTCTTTTTTTTTTTAAATAAACTTTGAAATCAACACAAAGAGAGGAGGGGACTGAATTAAAGTTGGGTGGTAGCGAGATCCCATCACCGGCCCTGGTCCGAGCTTAACAACTTTAACAAAATATTGCAATAACAATCATAAATATGAATGCAGACCATAATTTAAAGAAGAAGGTTTAGGAGGCAGTGGGTAATGGCCTGAGAAATCGGAGAGCAGAGTTCAAAGATGAAGATAATAGTCCGAATAATATAAATAGTGTGCTCTTTTTGTATCTTTCACATTCTTCCAGTTCTGACATTTCCTATCGAATTAATAGAGATTCCTTTTTTATTTTGCACAAATATTTTAACAGAAAGAAAACGGCAGCCTTATATTTTTCTTACTTGTCAAGAATTCAGAAACAAGGCGTACTAGTTGACAGATAACTGATAATTTCAAAGTTTAGATTTCAAATCTATTAAGGAAAAATTCTATACCTTTAAAAAACAATTTATGGAAATCAATTTTTTTTTTCCTCTCAACTACGACATTTTTAAGAAATTAATACAACAAATCTTAATTTTGCCTAAAAACTTAAATGAGTTTTTTTTTAATATATATATCCTTTTGTTGTTCAAGATGGTGATATCTCGTCAATTCTAACATTGAGTGACATTTAATGAAACTGCTTGGATTTAAGAATATATTTTGAATGAGAAATTTGTTTTAAAATTTGAATTCCAAAAATATCCAGTCACTAATTCGGTCTACAAAATTGATACCTTGTTTCCTTTTAAAATATTCATTTTCTTGAGATGAATTTTAAAACCAAGGTCTTTTTTTTTCCATTTTTTATTAGTAGAAAGAATATAACTCTTCGTGTTTTTTATTAAAGGGATATTGAAAGGAACATTATAAGTTAAACATGCGTAGTATTAATAATGTTCAAATACTCTACATCGAAAAATATTTGAAAAATAACAACGAATTTATTATCATCTTGTTTTTAAGTAAAACCACAGATATTTTTTATTTATTTTTTATTTACCTTACTTAGCGATCAAGTTGTTTTCGGATCATTATTTGTGGTTCCATTGTTGTGGTTTGATAAAAGATAAAACTCATTTCTGAATGTATGTATAAATGTGTAAAATGTATGATTAAATTATTTTGGCTTAAGAATATAACGTCAGAGTTGTTTATTTTTCCTTTAAAAAGTGAAATAGAAAATTGAGTAGGCTTTTTTTTGTCATTCATAAATATTAGAAATTTCTTTTCATTTGAACTGACGCTGCAGTTTTGTAGTAGATGGAGACAAGGTTTTAAAACAAAATAAGGAAGTTTTAAAATTGATGGGAACCTACCAAAAAATAAACTATCACTTGTCGACATTGTTACAAAATTGCTTCATAGATAGATGTCATTGCTGGAAGTTGGTTGTTTAAGTCTATCGCTTTATACAAGTAGAAATTATCAAATAATTTTCAAGATAAAGAATAAGTAAAGATTTTTCCTTTTGACCAAGTCGTTACCATTAGCCCTAATTCCTTGGAACGGCATGAATATATATATATATATATATATATATATATATATAATTGTCAAAGGGAAACTATTAATCTAGTGTTGGTTATTTATCCATAGCTGGGGTACGAAGACAAAAAACTCGATTTCAAAACCCATGCCAGATTCACTATAATTGAGAGAATAGAAAAGTTCAGAGCAGATAACATTAGAAAAGATTTTAGAGTCCCATGAAAATAAGTGGATACAACGTCTGAAAAAAACAAAAATACCCAGCCGGGCTAAATCATAAATTTAACAATATATAATAGTAACAACATATAACTCAACAAATCAAAAACCTACCCACATTTCTCACCCACACAAGACAGACATGTTTACGGAGGAATGGAGGCCTCACACTTTATACACTCACCCACACGATTATACACACGTACACACACCATACTCACTCACTCCCTAATGAGCCAAATGATAAACACACCTACAGCAATACACACGCTTACACGTATCATACTCACTCACTCCCTAAGAACCAAATAACACACACACAAACACTAAACAGAGACACATCCCCTCACCAGGTCCAATAAAACTGTCAAACTGACCAGAGAATTCAGGATAAAATGTATCTATCCAGTTCTTATCTCAAATAACAACTTAAAAGAGACTGTTTGACCAACACAAGGAATGTTAAAAGATTCATGTTAAAAAGATAAAAAATAAAAAACAAATGAAAACTACAGACAAAAGTTCATTTTTCTCCAACAAAAGACATTCATTTCTGTAGTTCACTGCTAACAACAAGCAGAAATATTTCTCCTCCCGATGATGGCCATTTCGGTCGAAACTAGTCGAGGAATCTAAATGGAATAATAATAATAATAAAAAAAAAAAACGAAAGAATATTAATCTACAACCCAGTGTGTCTAATGATTTTAATTTTTTAATTTTTATTTTCTTATTGTTCAATATAATATATATATATATATATATATATATATATATATATATATATATATATATATATATATAGTCGACTCTCCTGTCGAATTCGACATTATGAGGGTCAAACAGATCAGTTCCTAGAAAACTGACAGACCGACAACAGCACATGAGATTTGATTATAGTGGTGAAGGTTTCGTGCAGGACCATCCACACTTTTTGAAACGCCGAATTCAGAGACCTGGTGCACTAAGTGCCACAAGGTCCCCAAACGACCCTCCACACGTGCTAATATCCTTGGGAAAAGGTGTGAATCCTCTTCTTCTCCCTCCAGCTATGGGTAAATAGCAGGGCAGACTGGATTCTATAGCCTTGGATGGCAACTGGTCTAGGAGAAGGACAACTCTGAATATATATATTATATATATCCGATGCAAAGAGAAACGAAAGTAATATATAAATTCTAACGTTTACAGCCTTAATCCAAATGAGGGCTCGGTACTGATAGTAGAGCAATAATTATTTATTATAATTTTATCATATAGACAAAGTTTACTCACTACAAAGATGCAACTTCGTTTCTGTGTATTTCAATTGCACTTCGACTGGTGAGAAACAAAATGGTTATGAACAATTCTGCTTGTAGGCAAGCCGTATGTGAAACAATCTACATAAGGTAAAAATGTGACGGAGTGGAATAATAGTGCTTGTTGATAGCAATTTAGTGAAGGGTGGGTGAGGCGTTCAATACTGGCTAGTCTGGGAAGATTCCTTGCCGATCATTTTCAGTTCTCACCCGTCGAGGAGCAGTTAAAATGCACCGAAACAAAATTGCATCTTTGTAATGAGTAAAATTTTTTTTGTTTATATGATATATATATATATATATATATATATATATATATATATATATATATATATATATATATATGTGTGTGTGTGTGTGTGTGTGTGTGTGTGTGTGTGTGTGTTAATAAATATACATCTTATCGCTAATCGGAGTTTCATTCCAATATTTTAAATTTCAACAGAATTATTTTATAAAACATCAACCTCTCTCTCTCTCTCTCTCTCTCAAATCTATCTATCTATCTATCTATCTATCTATATATATATATATATATATATATATATATATAAGCAAATATGTGGGTATAGATCCGACAGTATGAAGAAAAATAGGGATAAATAAAAATCCGAATGTGCAAGTATGCAGTTTTAATGTTGCTTCAATGTCGACGTCAGACGTTTCGGTCTAGTAGACCTTCTTCAGGACATAGTTATTTTAGAATAAAAATGGATAGATGCTCGTGCTAATTCCAGTCGCACGCAACGTGTGAAGACTCGGAATGAACGTTCCTATTCAAAACAGCAATAAAATTAGGTATCGCTAAGAAAAGAGCATAGCATGAAGAAAAAGACGCCAAACTTGACGAAAACAAAATTTTATCGTCTAAATGTTTATATTATTATTAAGAGTAAAGATCAAAGTATTTGGGGGGTATTTTTTTTTTTACATTTTTTAATCGTTCCTAGCACGTCCGAAATTTTCGTTAAAATCTTGTTTTTTTTTTTTTTTTTTTTGGTTTTTGGAGTCAGCAAAATTGACCATTTTTCCCATTTTATAAAAAAACTGGAAATCTCACTTTGAAATTTTTTTAAATATCAATTATCATTTTTTCAAAACTTATTTTAAGAAAATCAGAAATTATAATGTTAATTTAAAATATTTTGAACCAAGCTTAACTTAGCTTCTGTGCCGAAAAGATGTAATTTGAAAATAAAACAAAGCCGGTCATAAACTTTCGCGTCACTTGACGGATTCCGTGCGGATAATCTGTTCTACGGAAGGGGAAAAGTAAAATTATTTACATTTAAGTGAACAAATTATTTACCTCGTTATTTTTAACGAAAACTTTCAGCGCTGTAATTTTTTTTCTTTTGTTTTTTGAACTTAGCTTTCACTTTTACGTTTAAGATCCTTTATGGAAAATATATTATAAAGAAATTAAAATAAGACTGTTAAGAGTGAGATTAAATTTCATATTTCATAAGAAAGGTATCTAATTATAGGTACCTTTCTTATGAAATTTTATCAGAACTGTACATAAAATACTATAATGTACATTTATTACATTTTATTGTGTTATTTGTATTTCCTTTCATTTTATTATTAATTTTGATATTTCATTTACGGAAAAATGTCATAACTGAGATTAATATAAAAATAAGATCATATAAATTTCATAAGATGATACTGATACTTGAAGGTACCCTTCTCAGTTGAAATTGAAAAATTAAATTAACTTCTCCACATGTGTTTGGCAAAAGTAAAGGCCTTAACAGCGGAGAACAATGCTTAACTCAAATAACGCAACTTAATTGTATTCTGGTTGGTCTTCCGTACTTTATAATTACAGCTCGATTATAAACACAAAATTACATTTCTTAATTACAGCGGATTTTCTGATTAGTCAAAACGATACAATTTACAACGCGCTAAAAAAAGATCTATCTCATAAGGACACTTAGGAAACCTGATGCGGCTTTTAACTAATTTTAAAATATTTTAACAAATAAATTAAAAAATCTATTATAATTAAAGAAATAAATAATTGTATTAGAAATTCATTTTTCCTCGAAAAAATTTTTTGCTTTCAGAAAATATTGTCCATATTCATAAAAACAACTAAAAGCAAATAAAAGCATTTGAAATTAAATAATATCTTTGTTTTATTGAGTTTTGTATGTTACAATTCAGAGCTGATTTTCAGGTACTGCGGGTCCAATTAAAAAACAAAAAAAACATGATTTGCATTCCTCAAAGCCTTGTGCTTTTAACTATTGTAATCACTAAACCTGACGCGATCGAATTTCTAGCGTTTTCATAAAATTAGTTATGGGAGGAGGGTTAATAAATGTTACAAAAAGTATTTCTACCATGACTTTAATAAAAAACAACATATTTATAATAATTTCGATCATCTGTGAATAGTTTCTGAAAGTTTCATTAACATCCGACAATTATTTTAATTTTTGCAAAATTTTCCAAATTAATGTGACATAAAAAAAAAAAAAAAACGTGCTAAAAATTGTCTATGTTATTTTACTAGTTCGGGTTGGTACAAAGAGAAACAAGGTTTTTTTAATCAAAATTTAGAATCTTCTAAAAAGAAGGAAAAATTTAACAAATAATTAAAATAGACTTTGATCTTTCCTCTTAAAAAGTGCCAATACACGTATGAAAAAATAAAATAAAAGTAAAAATAAAAATGTAACGCTTTTAACTTTAAAACTCAGGAGATCAGTTGAATCTGCTACCTTGGTTTCAACCTTACGTCATCCTCAGGCGATTTTCATCAAATGACCTCTGAACGCTTTATTTATTTATTTTTTAACTCATGAACGTTATAGTATTGTTTTCAAAAATAAATAAACAAACGGACGACGTGGGGTGAAAAGAGAAGGTTCTTTAGATCTGGAAATGCCTGAACCAGAAAACCCAAGTCTTGAGTCCTTGATTACATATTAGGAAATTCCTCTTAAGCACATTTCATGCTGGATATAAAAGTAATGTACATTTAAATTAACCCCACATCGGTATATTTATAATACCCTTGATTTTCTTCGCTTTCTTCTTCTTCTTCCTCTTCTCCTTCTTTCTTCATATACTCCTTCTCCTCCTCCCTTTATATTGCACCCAGCGTTGTGGATTTGTCTACTTAATTTTGAAAATA
>CAHIKZ030000799.1:10000-152500 GCA_903632075.3 Acanthosepion pharaonis
GAGAACATTTTATTTTATTTTGAACAACATGAAATAATTTCAACACCTTTACAACTAAATATGTGCACCTTTTAGCATATTACATATTGCCTGTTGTGCATGTGTTGATGAAGAAAAAAAAACAAAATATCAAGGAAGCATATTATTGTCAGTCTTTATATTTGAATAAATTTAATCTCACCAAAAATAAATCATAAGTATTTTAACAATATCTAATAGTGATTGACAAAAAAGTTGATGGTATTATGTAAGTGTTCAAATGTTCACTGTAGTAGAAAATTAATCTTATTACAACTAATTTATACTATATTTTAAAAATTAACCAAATAAAATGTCTTTGATTAAAGTTACTTAAATATACATTTTAAAAAAGATTATGGTTACATAACAATCTCGGAACATAAAGAAGGGAGAATTTTTCTCTGCTGACATGAAGTGGAAAGATTATATTGAATCAATTGTTAGATCTGCTGCTAGGAAAGATGGTTCACTGTGTCATGCTGGACAATTTTTCTCTCCAGAATCTATCTTATGTATTTATAAGTCTACCATTTTTTCATGCTTCAAATACTGATGCCACATATGGTCTCTATGCTCTGTTTCATATATATATATATATATATATATATATATATATATATATATATATATATATATATATAGAGAGAGAACTGCAATATTATTGGTCTTGACTTGTCATCTTAGCTTCAGTCACTTTCCCCACTGCTATAATGTAGCCTGGCTCAGCCTTTTCTATAAATATTTTCATAGCAATTCTTCTGATGAACTTTCCTCTTTGGTACCTAGACTTTATGAATTTAAGTGCGACACTAGATTTGCAACAAGGTTTAAAGTCTTTACAGTTAATACAACCAGATGTAACTAAGTCCTATTCTAACAGTTTCTTCTGGTTTCTTGCTTTTCAGTCAACTTTGATCTTCAAAAATTTAAATGCAATGTCAATCATTATCTACTAATTCCTGTTCTTTTGTCCTCACGCCTTAATAATATTTCCCTTTTTTTTCTTATTCTTTCATACTCAATAACCCCCTTGTGTTTTAGTGACTTTACTGCCTTGCTTGGGATAAGAAAAAAAAAAGCAACCATAATGGCCGATTTCTCAATGTGACATTTGGCCAGGTGATAAGTGTTTGTATCTAATCTTTTTTTTTCTTACTGATGTTCACCCAATACAAGGCCCAAGGGCCACTCAAGGTAGACAGTTACTGCGTGGAGTTGTATTAGCATAAGAAAGTGCAAAATAACAAGAAAGATAGATAGATAATTCTAGACTTGAATAGGTCAAGATTTAGTTAGCAAATAAAATTTTGGAGTTCAGGTGGAGACATTAAGAGTATGGAAATGAAGTAAACTTTAGACAGAACCAGAAACCCAATCCTAAACAGGAAACAAGGGATAAACTCTGACACCTGAGGGGTTGAAGATATAGACCGATAACCATACCAAAAATATGTGACCAGATAATTCAGAAGAGGGAGTTAATTCTCCCTGACCAGGAATTGCAACAGGTGAAACACTAGGGAGTGAGAGAAAGGAGAGATGGAGTTGTGTCAACCCACTAAAGAGTAGAAGTATCAGTATATGGTTCTGAGGAAGTAGTAGCTCAGAGGAATAGTTTCAGGTAAACAGAACAGAGAGTGATCTTTGCCAATCAGAAACACTGGTGGGAGGCATTACTTTAAGGCAGTGGGAATAACGGGGAGAAGCAGAGCCTGTGCCCTCTACCCACAGAACAAGGTAACTTCCAAATTGGGAAAAATTAATGTTGCAGAAAAATTCTAAAAAGGAACTTTGTTAGAATTTAGTTAATTAGTTTGAGAATTTGAAAAAACCTGAAGACCCCCACCACTCTCCAGGTTAGAGCCAGGGCCCATAAAAAACAAAGCACAAGACAAGATGGGACTAGGAGAAGAGCGAGAGACAACCATTCCATGTAACTTCCTGCCATTGAAGAAAGCCTCCAACTTTGATCTGTGTTCCAGACAAAATATTTGAATGAGGGAAGGGTCAAGTGACTTTGCATATGCCTGTCTGAAGAACCTATAATCTTGCATTATTATTACCAGTTCTGTATAAGAAATGTCACATAAAATATATTTTTATTTTTTTTTTACAACTTATCGTGAGTTGCACCTTTATTTTGTCTGGTCTGGACTAGTTCAAGGATTCTTGTTGACAATTGACCTTCAAACTTTTGAACGAAATCAAACGCAACGTAGGATAAGGCAAATCTTGGGCTGACGTGATCGATACTAATACCAAACAGAAAAACTGGACAAACTCACCATAAACTGATGCTCCTGCGTAAAAGACCAGAGAGGAGTGGGAACCAGAAGATAGGCAAACATATCTACTCCATGCTTAAGCCTAACAACCTCGTTTTCTGTTTATGGTGGGATGGCTGGCAGGACTTATTATAAACAGACTAAGGTGAAAACCTTAAGATGAAAATCAGAGTGAAACTTCCTCAGTATTAAGAACATCTTGGTTGTAGGACCAAAAATATTAATGGTTGTTTAGTAAATGTTCAGTTATCACCAAACCAGATATATTAAAAACACGTGATATCAAAATGTAGACAAAATTCTTATTCCTCTGCCCATACAACACCACACCTCTACCTTGACTGACACTTGAATTGGGTGAACATTAGTAAGATTTTTTTAAATTTAAACTTTGATGACAATACATGGTAACATTTCAAGTTTCATTATATTTTATTTTTCAAAAAGTTTACGTTTTTTGTTTTTATTAATCAGATTCACCCCAAGCAAGGCAGTAATGCCACTAAAATACAAGGGGGTCACAGGGTGTGGAAGAATTAGGAACAGAAATGATGAGAAGTGAGTAATCAGGACAGTAGATAGCAGTTGACATTAATCTTCAAAAATTTAAATGCAAAGTTGGCTGGAAAGCATGGAGCCAGAAGGGAGTTCAACAAGCAAGATGAAACTGTTAGCATAGAATACAGGAGTTACTGGAGAAATTCTTTTCTCAAACCTACATACCCACTCCCACAAAAAACAAAAACAAAAACAAAAAAAAACACAAACTTAAATCAAACAATTCTTTGCTACATTTTTTTTTCACCTTTCTAGTGTAAGTTCCCAAACATCAAAATGATTTTAATCTGTAAATCTAAGAATTCTTGTCAGATATTTAAAATATATTTTCATAAATTAAATTGATGATTTACCTAACTTTAACTTTCATTGTATCTATCTGTAAATCATGATCTTGATGGCTATTCCTGTTTTTGGACCCACACCCTGCTTTAAAAAAAAAAAAAAAAAAAAAGGTTAAATGTAAAATTTAAGCACTTTTCAGCCCTTCCTCTGCCACCCAGTAATTTTTTTTTTTTTTTTTTAAAATCAGAAATTTGGAAGTTTTGTTTTAATCTTAATATTAAACCACTGAAGGGGGTTTAAAAAAAAAAAAAAAAAAAATTGCAGCACAGGAACCCACAACCATTTATAAACATTAAAATATAAAATGGCTGTTTGATGATTAAATAAAGTGTTTTTCGCAGATCCTTATGATGTAACATAAAAAGACTTCTTTTTCCATCTGAAAAGGAAACTAATAAAAATAAACAAAACAAAACCTGTATGAAAGAGAGTTAAGACCTAAACCTAAGCAAAGTTAATGGCCAGTCGGGGGGAAAGAAATATAGTTTAAGTTCTTGAAATGGCAGGTTTAGAAATCAACAAGGACAAAAAATAAATAATTGAATATCAATTGTAATAGTTCACTTAATGAACAGAATTACTAGTAAAATATGAAGTCAGGTTTTGGTTGGCTAATTTTTGTAAAAAAATTTTTACTTTAAAATTTTTTTTTTTTTTTCCATGTATATAAAAAAAAAAAAAAGTTTCCTAAGATATCAATAAGTGACTACAAAATAGATTTGGATGACTTACAGAAACTCAGCAAATAAACAGATTTTTTTTTTATTAATCAGGCATTTTTATTACTTCCAATGTTTGAAATTGGATTGATTATTATTATTTTTTTTTTATACCAATGTATATTCAGTTTCTATATGCAGGCCATTGGATGAATGTAATACACAACTTAAAACAAGGCACCTATTTCAAACACTGGTATCCGTTTAAAAATAACCTTTGAAGTAATATATAAGAATTGGGTCAAGCCAGGAACTTTTCAGCACATTCTTCATACATGTAAATTTGCGGAAGAAAAGAAAAGAAAAAAAAAAAATAAATTCCTTCTGAAATCCAATTAGTAAAAAACGTTTGATCAATTAAATATAAATTTATATATATATATATATATATATATATATATATATATATATATATAAAAAACAAACATTTTGAAATTTATTTCTTATTTCTTTTGAAATTTCAAAAAGGTAAAAGGAAATTAAGTAATTATTTCTTGTTAATTTTAAGCAACAATATAGCAAAGTGAAAATTTCAACCAAGAAAATCACAAACTAAATAAGTCAAAACAAATTGGGTTTAGAAGCCTTTATTTCAAATCTAAAGACTCCCTAACAATAATCATTACAGCAGCCAGGATGGAGAGCCACCCCAAGAGGAGATGCCATGATGTTAGGGCTGCACATATCCACTTGCTACACGTTTGGACCACATTTCACTGACATTAACTGATTAAGAGTTCTGTAGTATCATCATCATTATTATTATTCAAGTCTTATAATCTTGAGGATTCAATGTAGAATTCCCCACAAATAATTTGGGGGGGGAAAGTGATTTAATAACTTCCTTTGACTTCAACAGATAGAAACACTTTCAAATCCAATCCAGGATGGTTCAGTGTGTTTGGAAGGAACAGATGGAGTCAGTTCCCAAAGTAACCAATAAGATACTTTCTCCTCTGTTCATTCATTCAAAATAGGAATGAAAGGAACGAGAGGGTTAGAAACATGTTCACACACAGGCACAGAGCAGCAATGCAAGTATCTTTCTCTCGATCCATGTGGATTCCAATCTCTGGAAGTTGTGTTGAAACTCTGGAAAGAAGCTGCAACAAAATGCTGACAAGGAACGGACACACGTTCTTATGCTTATATCTGTGACTATCAGCACTCACTGAATGCTGATCTAATGCTGGGGCAGGGGGAAAAAATGCTTTTGGTTGCAAAAAAAAAAAAAAAAAAAAAAAAAAAAAAAAAAAATATATATATTGTCATCTCAGTCTATCTTAGTGAACAGACACTAAAAGCTAATAAAAATAAATAAGTAAAAATAAAACCTTTTTTCTTCTTCCAAATGTGTTTCTGGCAACAGGAGTCACAAATTTCTTGTAATATGTATTTTTAAAAAAATGACATAATTTATAAAAGATTTTAATTAAAAGACAGTTTTTGG
This sequence comes from Acanthosepion pharaonis, assembly GCA_903632075.3. NCBI lineage: Eukaryota > Metazoa > Mollusca > Cephalopoda > Sepiida > Sepiidae > Acanthosepion > Acanthosepion pharaonis. The sequence continues at coordinate 15,379 of CAHIKZ030000799.1, forward strand.
TAGCTTTTATGAGTTTCTTTTATTTACTTAAATAAAAAAAAAAAAAAATGTAAAATTTCAAAGTGGCTAAATAATATATGGGTGTATTTTGTCACTGAATAACTAGTGACTAAAGGGGGTCAATTGATCAATTGAGAGTGTAGGGGAGAGGAAAAAAAAAAAAAAAAAAAAGAGGAGAAAGTGGGAAAACCAATGTTCCCCAGCCCACTCCAATAGCCTCACAGTGCAAATACCAACTTTGTTAAATTGGCAGGAAAAAAAAAAAAAAAAAAAAGTATGTGCAGCACTTTAGTATATTAAGGAGTAGAAAACCTCCACTGCATTGTCAAAGGAAGAGGCAATAACATTGGAATGGGAATGAGAAAAGGAGAAACAAGAAATCAAAGAGGAAAGGTACGACTAATGTACGGTTTATAAAGGTAGGAAAGAAGTTGTCATCTATACTTCAACAATAGAATGGGCAAAAATTTCCTTTTTGTTTTAAAAAAAAAAAAAAAGATTTTTTTTGGGGGGGTAGAAATGTAGTACATAACCAGTGTTGGTTTAGGACATCTGTGAGCCAGACACCCAGCATACCAGAAGAGTAAAGTTAGCAGTGTAGCCATTTTGATATGGACCATGCCAAAAAGAACCACTGACACTGGTATAAATAGGACTGGTAGCCAAAAACAAACATCCACTGACCATTCTAAAATTATTTGCCAGGGAGTGGGCACAAAGAGATACAGATGTCATGGATGCATCCCACGGATACTTACCAGCAGGATTTCAAAGACTTCTCTTTTCAAGAATCCAAAGTCATTGGCGAGAAATAGGAAAGGGGGGAGCAAAGAGTAAAAAACAGTGCATCTTGGGCCCCAAATAGGCCAATGATCTTTCCTAAAAATTTATAGGCTTAGAAAACAATTCCTGTGGTTATATATTTAAAAAAAAATTTACTAAAAATTAACAAAATCAGTTATATGTTCACTGCACAAGAAAATCTATTCAAGTTTTTTTTATAATTATTGTCAGGCAATTTTAGAAATTTTATCTTTACTGATGAAAGCTGATTTGAAATTTTTTTCATTAAATTTCAGGTAGTTTTTTTTGGAAAACTTTTTTTTTTTTTTTTTTTTTTTTTCACATTTTCTTTTTTTTTTTTTTTTTTTTTTTTTTGTTAAATAACTACAGAAATCATTTTACATGTTCCAAGTGTATAGGAAATTTTATCAGCTGTCTTGCAGGGTTAGGGATGCTGTTTTGCCAACAGTAAGAAAAAAGAGGGCGGCAATGAAAATAAATATCTTAATAAATAATAAAAATATAACTTTCTTTCCAACAGAATTGCTGGATGGAGTGAAGGACAAAATAGCCAAGTGGTGGGTTCAGAACCTTAGCACCATCCAAGTCCAGATTCAAAATATTTTGTACATCAACAGCAGAAACAAATTGTCAAACATTTATCCTCAGAATTCCAAAATTTAATGAGAGGAGGAGACAAAATTTGCATAATGAGAAGGAAACAGCAAGAGTGTGGTCTAATCCAAGGATAAAATGGGAGAAGACCTCCCCACTCCTCAGTGTGCCGTTAGTCAAGGTAGGAGGTGTGTATAAGGCTGCTATTAAACTAGATGAATTTAAAAAGATGAATGTAGAGAAATAGTAATGGTTACTTAGTGAGGAGAAAATGAGAGTAACAGCCAGTATTTTTTTTTGCTTTTTTTTTTTTTAAAAATCATTTGCAGACATTTACAAGAACTCCGTAAAGAGCTAGAGTTGTTTCATAACACTCAAGCTGTGTGTATGTGTTTGGTTATTCAAATGTTCCCATTAAGCAAATCAGTATAGTCCAAAAAAGATTTTTTTGCTTTTATCTGGAGGGATGGCTTTAGGGAGAGGAAGAGGCACTCTAAAAGCTACTTATTTGCAAGTAGAAAGAGTTTTTTGGGAAAAAAAAAACAAAACAAAATTAAAAAATAAAATAAAAATTATGTCTCGCAATGACAAAGATGAACATTTTTTTATATATATATATATATATATATATATATATATAAGCAGTCAATTGCTGATACTTCCTGACAAGTGGACGGACAGGTCCGTCTACAAAACTTTGGGATGCTGAAGGTAACATCAATCAGCTAAGTGACAAACTATATATATATATATATATATATATATATATATATATATATATATATAAAAATTGGATGATGACTTAGACCACTCAATTTTCTGGACCAATTCAGTTCAGGAATTGCAAGTTTGAACTGTCTCATGTCCAGCTATGTTGATCAGAAAATATGAGAAGGGAGAGATAAAAAAAAAAAAAAAAAATCCGCATGGACTCACACAAAATTAAACTTATTACTGAATTCCCAATCGCATGAAGGTGAATAGGAAAGGCTGAAAATAAATGGAATGGCGATATTTCAGACTGTCATGTTGAGAGCACAGCTGGAGCTGGGTGCCATTGCATCCCCCCCCCTGCCATCCAGCCATTTTACACTCTGCAGTTCTCCAACGTTGCCTAAGTTACCAGTCAACAGGAACAGACAATCAGAGTAGAAGTAATAACAATATGTTCAAAAGGCTAAACTAGCCTCAGCAACAAGTTCAACAGAGTCAATTGTTTTTTTGTTTTTTTTTTGTCTTTCTTTTTTTTTGTCTTTTTTTTTTTTTTTTTTTTTTTAAAATGTTTTTGTGTTCCAGACAGTGGCTACAAACCAGTTGTAGATCCAAGAGAACCGAATTTTGGGTCCAAGAGGAGAAGAGTTGGGGCCGATTTGTAACATCACAGAAGAAATACAATGCAAGGCAGAACCACCATCACAGTTATGAGCTGCCACACTTATAGCCATGCAATACGGAAACACTGGGTAGGGACAAACAGAGCCTGCTGCACATGCATGCACTGACAGATGCAATCTGGAATATCATCCAACTTGCAGTTTTGTCAAATACAAACTGAAGAGACAGGGGTGGGGAATAGAGTTGTCAATTGACGTGTCAGGTTAAAAATAGCCCCTTCCTGCACATCACAATTGGCAGAAAAGAATAAATAAAATTTTATACACTTATTGAAAAGTTATGATTTGAAGTCAGCTATGAATGATAATGTGTATGTTTAGGATGTTTGTCTAATTGATAATGGAGATTAAAATAAGAATTTTTTGCAATAAACCTAGGAAACAAATAAGGTTGAGCTTGAGAAACATGGCCAGTCCCCCAAATTTAAAAAAACAAAAAATAAATAAATAAAAAATTCTGCCCATGCTCCTTGCGTTTTTAACAACCAGTGATTTTTAGAGTATGCACTCGGGTAAAAAACAGGCTATCTTCCTTAAAATATTAAAGCATGTATGTATAAAGCTGGTGTTCATTGGTTTAAAAAAGAAACACAGAAACCAAATGTATCACTTTATAATCAAGTGAATTAAAAAGAAAAAAAAAGGGAAAAAAAAGCTACACTTGCACATGGATCTCACACTATTGATAGCCATCACCACCACCACCACCATTATCATCATGATGATGATAATAATCAGTGCAAGAATGATCATCATTCAATGTAGCAAGCTGGGTGCAGATATTTTAATGAAAATTTTGTCCAGATGAGAACAAAAAGAAAATGCTATACTGATCATGTATTAGGCTAATGAGAAAAAAAAAATGTGTTTCTAGTGTTAAAACAGGAGAGTTATGCTATATCCTGGTTGACTAGAAAAACATTACTACACCAGACAGTCAGGCCGAGTACGTCTGAATAATTATGTATAAAGGGAATGAGAAAGAGACGACCACAAATTAGGCAAATCAAGGAAATTTAAAAAAGGCTATAAAACAAAGTATATGCAGTGGCTAACAGAATTGAGAAGGAATTTTGCAGAAGGCTCTCTCTCTCTCTTCAATAAGACATGCAAAGTAATATCCAGAAGCTAGAGCGAACCTCTTTTTTTCCACAATTATACACTCTTTTATATTATGTCACTTCCTCCCCCTCCAAACAAAATAAAATACATAGGTACACACTGCATTGACAACCTTCTTCCATGTTTTATGTAAAACGGGGGGGGGGTGGAAATGACATGAAAATGAATTTTGTTTTGGAGTAAGAAATAGGAATTTAAGTATTTTCAGGTTGGGGGATGTTTGAATGAGAGAAAAGTGAAAAAAAAGTGATTCATTAGGGTAGAGGGGAAATAAGCAGCAAGTTAAATGCATGCAACAGGCTTTGTGACAACAACAAGACCAATGGCAGCAGTGGTGTGGGAAGGATCCTGCATACATGTATTTTCAAGTAAACACCCAACAGAACTGAGATTTGAATACCAAGCATGTCTGGCCGTGTGCCGTCAGGTTATGTCGGACTGTGACTATCATGTATGTCAGTATAGCGGGTGCCGGACATGCTCACAAGTGTGACTATATCAGTCCCAGCCTTCATTCAGCCACAGCTTTGTCTTCATAGTTCAAATGATATTGACCTGCAAAAGAAAAAAAAAATACAAAACATTTATATATTAAAAATAACTCCATGTTTATTTTCAATTTACTTTCAAATATATGAATGAAATCCAAATACTACTTTAGTTAATGCACATTTGCCAAGCACAAGATAAAAAAGAATAAATTCTCAAAGGATAAACATCAATATAAGTAAATAAAATTTAAAAGTATAATGTAATTATAAAATCAATGTTACACTGGTTTTAGACAAAGAAAAAAAAATTTAGATTTATCAATTGTTATTTAAGTACCTCCAAAACTTCACTAAAAATGATAAAAATGTCCGAAACGAAACAATTGTCAAAATATTATTATTATGGGGAAGAATCAAAGGATTTATTGATATCTACAATAATAAAAAAAAAAAAAAAAAAAAAAAAAAAAGAAAAAGTCATTTAGAACCTTGGAAATTTTGATTATAAATCTTGCTTTTTGCATCAATGCAAAACCTTAAATTCATTGTGGAATTTGAGCATCTTTTTGCATTGAAAAAACACACCGATTGGAAATTCTTTGAAAAATTAGATAACCATGGCAAAAAAAACAAAAAAAAAAAAAAAACAAAAAAAAACAAAGAGATAACCATTTCGTTTTATGAAATTTCTAGGAATTCTTTTGGTCAAATGACATCCAGTTGCAGAAAATCTGCACTAATCATGGAAAAAAAAAAAAAAAAAAAAAAAAAAAAAGACATTTAATTAGAAAAGCTTTTAATTGCTTTTATGTATAAAATATATTATGGACACTAATGTCTTAAAAAAATAAAAAAAAATAAAAAAATTAAAAAAATAAAAAAAAAATATCTTTCAATGAATAATGAATTTTTACAAGAAAATTTTTTTTTTTTTTTTTTTTTTTAATTAGAAAAAGTTATAAACTTTTAAATATTAAAATCCTGTATTAATCTGCAGTGGCCATGTGATATTGTTATTAAATTAAAACTGTATCTACTCATCATAAATGAGGAAACTTATAATTCCAGTATTTTAAAATGAATTTTTGGGTGTGTATATAAATTTTTGTAAATACACACAACTATACACAACACTATCAGAAAATAAGAGATACCTATAATAAATTTAAAATTTGATAATTTTTCAAACATTTTCTCAAACATAAAGCCAAAATACTTAAAATTCAATAAAATACTAGAATGCTTAAATTTTTAAGAATACTGGATAGTTAAAAAAAAATACATAAAAAAGAAAGACATTCCCATTGTATTGATAAAGTAATTGTTTTCATTTCTGCCCACCCACCCCCTTAAATTTCCAAAACATCGGGATTTTTAATAAATCATTCAACATGTTTCAGTTCAGATTAATTAAACTTTAAATCAGCTAATCTTCAAATAAAGTTTCATAAACGCATTTCATTTTGTAAATATTTTAAAAATATAATTATCTTGTGTTGAAAGGTTTGTCAATATAGAGATTTTACTGATAAGTAAAAAAAAAAAAATCCATCAATTCAATTACAAATTGAAAGTATTTTGTTTATTGGAAATATTAAATTTAAACTATTAGCTTGAAATTAAAACTAATATAAAACCTTCAAAAAGATTTTTTATTTTTAAAATGCATCTTAAACTTAGCAATTTCTGCTTCTTGTTTTTTGGAGGTACCTCCTCAAATTTTATAACTTAAAATTTTACAAGTTATAACTTGGTTTTCTTGACAAGCCAATTTAGCACAAATTAGAAGACCTAACGAAAAGTGAACACATTTATCTTATAAAATATTTTAAATGAATACCTTACACTGAAAACTTAAAAACTGACACAATATACTGCTTTAACAACTTTTAGTTTTAATTGTGGAAAGAAAAAAGCAGAAGAAAATAGGCATAAATTTTTTTAGATAAAAATAAATTGTAAATTATTCAAATATTTGAAAATTCATTTAAATTCTTGTTTTATTCTTTGCACTCAAGTTAAGCAAAACAACACTTGAAAAGTGAATAATAATAATTTTAAAGTAAAAATTCAGCAAAACTAGTTTTGTTTGTTTACAAGACAATGACACTTTTCTACCTTGGATTGGAATCAGTTATACATTTTGGCCAAGAGACTGGCACAAAAATATTCAGCAGAAACAAATTAGGAGGGGGAGGTGGAATATATATATATATATATATATATATATATATATAGAGAGAGAGAGAGAGAACTTGTCTTGCTAGATCAATTACGACTGAGTAGTGAGTTGATCCATACTTTGGCCTTGTTCCACATCTAAGCTGGGCTTAGAAAATCACTATACACACACATATATATATATATATATATATATATATATATATATATATATATATACACACACACACACACATACATACACACAAGTATGGGATTGGTGTTTACAGAATAAATTCCAATAAAATAAGCGTTTCCATTTTGAGTCACTGTTATATTAAAAAGGCATAAGCTTTTTTTTTAGCATCTTATAATTCAGGTTTCCGCCTTAGCATATACTTTACATTCTGCTAATACCTCATAAATAAAGGACTATTAGGGGTGGGGTGATAAGTGGAGGGGAGAAAGGGGAGGGACGAGATTATATATATATATATATATATATAATAATTTTGTTACCGTTAAGCTCAAATATTGAATGATGGAATAGGTCAATATTTATGTATATTTTATTAAATTGCTTTGAATTTATTCAATCATTAATTTAAGAATTAAGATTCATCAGGAAATTCAAATAAAACTATGAAATTTTCATGAGTATTTCTAGTGAAACGCTATTGAGCAAAAATGCAATTTGTGTAATGCCAAGAATAATCAACCAATCAGATATCATTGAGCGTCTAAAAACCCTAAAGGGAACAAATTAATTAAAATAGTTCACTGCCTCAATTTTTGGTGGTGAATTCTTGAGCTGTTTGTATCTCTCAATGTTAAAATGTTCTAACAGTGGGCATCATTTTTGATGACACAGGTACACACTAGTGCTTTAATAACACAGCAGCAAGAGGGTTTTAATCAGGATCATTCACTTACCTGTCATAGATTCCATGGTGTTCTCCTTACAGTCAACAGCCAAGTGATTTGCACCTCCACAATTATAACATGTTTGTATTAATGGCTTATGTTTGTTACTAACAGCTGTCATGGTATGATGCAGTGGTGGCACCAAGAGAGGGTGCTGCTGGTGTGGAGGAGGTGGCCCACCATAGTTGCACATGGGATTTAGTACACAGGGCGGGTTTGGGGCGGACGACGATGGTGGTGGGGCTGTCACTTGAGAAGAGTTCAAATGCACAAGGCCGACATTGGGATGGTTACTATAGATAAAGTCAGGATTAGGGCCATTGGGCAGATATGGAGTAAGATTTGGAAAAGGTATCAATCCATTGGCATTGGGAAACATGTAAGCCGGTGGGTGCTGCCACTGACGAGGGGGTGGGGTGTTGGCCGGAGCAGTCATTTGAGAGGTCAGCATGCTCCCAAAATGGTATGAGCCAGAAGTACAATGGCCTTCACAGCCACATGAATTGCATCTCCGCGATCGACCCATAGCTGCAGGACTGGGCGAGTTCATGGAGTATGCTTGAGAAGAATAAGTAACGGTAGTGGTAGTGACACTGCTTTGGTTAGTGCACTGACTATGATAATTCATTGGTGGTGGCTGCCCACCTGTCTGATCTGATGAGCAGGACAACACCGATATACTGCACGGATCCCCAGGATTGCCAGAAGGAAGTAGTGGCTGAGAGACTACTGAATTTGAACACAATGGGCCATTGCCATTTTTAACATTACCAATTGCATGTCTTGGTGGTGGACTGGAAGCAGAGGGACAGGTTGAAACCATTGTGTTACTTGTGCAAACGGCAGCCGGAGCTGTTCGAGTGCATGACTGATTCACTGTAGCAGTCCTTGTTCGTACCCCCGAAGAAGTTAAGTGAGGAGAAAACATTGGACCACCACTTCCCACTGCACTGTCCCCAGGGCCTGCAGTATTAACCATCATAGGCACCACTGTTGTGTTGCAGTCTACAGAGTTAGGCATCCCAGGAAATAAAGGCACCATTGTACTACTCGACTTGCCATCTAGGGGCATGTTGATCATATTTTTGGGGTGAATTCCTAGGTTTGTGTGTGCAGGCTGAGCATTATAGGCTGACCGGCTGGGAATCATCTGTTGGCGATGAGGTAGCAAATCAGGGGCAGCACCATAGTTTCCCATGGGGAGTTGCTGTTGAAGGTCCATATAATGATGGGAGACTGGTAAATGCATGTTTCCACCTTTTGACTGCTCTTCAGGCTGGGGTCTCATCACTGACGACTTCGATCCCATCTGCTGCGACAATTTTAGATTTGGTTTTTGTGAGTCTTTTTTTCGGAAGTCTTGCTCCAATGAAGGATCCCCATCTTTGCCATTTTTTACTATATAAAAAAAAAAAAAAAAAAAAAAAAAAGATACATACGAGTAAGCACATGTAGAAATAAAACGAAAAATATAGACGAGAAAGAAAAAGACTTCAAAAGGAAAAAAAGAAAAAAAAAAAAAAAAAGAGTGGCATCATAAATTTTTCTGTGGATGTTTCTAGTTAGATTGCTTTCCTTGTATTGCAAATAAATTCAATTTCCATTGTTATATTTTTGGGCAAAGTTTAACATACATAGCCACCAAAATACAGTATATCAAAAGATCTTTTTTTTCTTTTATTAATCGACACTGCTATTACTGTATACTGTAATTTTTACTGTTTTAAAAGGCTATATTTTAGAATTGATAAAGCCTAAAACATGTTCTATTTGATAAAGCCTAAAACATGTTCTATGAATTCTCTTTTCTCAAGAATTGGAAATACAAGATAGAAATTTTTAAAATGATAAACACAAAATTTAATCACCTCCCAAGGTAGTTAATTGAAAATGAAAATATTTTTAAAAAGACTAAAACTTGATGGCAAATAGAATGTGCTAATATTCATATAAAAAATGAATCCATGAAGTACAATTTTTAAAGCATGTTAAAAGCTACTCTGAGCTTGAAAATTAAGATCATTTCCATGTAAAATTATTCATGGGGATTTAACAAAAATAAAGTTGAGATTTTTATAAAAATTGCAGTAAAATTTAAGTAATGTTTTTTAGTTTTATTTATTTTTAAGGCATTGATATTTTAGCTTTTTTATTATTATTTATTTCTTAAACATTTTAATGGTGATTTTTATTTTGCTACAAACAATTTGATTTCCAGGGAAAAAAAAAAAAAAAAAAAAAAATTTTCCAGGACAATTCTAGAACAATGAGGAAAAATTGTCTGGAATCCTGATGTGTATTATTCTTTGTATCTCTGCAAGTGTTTAACTCTCAAAATGTTCATGTAAATTAATTGTCTCTTAAAAATTAATTTATATAATACATTAATATATACAATTTTTAATATCCACTCAAAAAAGTTTTTTTTAAAGACTTTAGAATATTTTCATTTTCAATTAACTGCCTTGGGATGTGATTACATCAAGTTAAATATCTCAAGCATTAAAAGACAACACCACACTACACACACACTACACATGCACGCACGCAACACTACACACGCACGCAACTGCAATGAACCATACATATGTCAACACAAAAAAAACAGCATAGAATTTAAAAATGCCAACATTTCTGATGATGCTAAATAAACAAAACCTTTTAAATTCATAAAGATTTTCCTACACATTTGTTATTTAAACATTTTGTACTGAATAAAAACCTGTAGGATACATGATTGCCATATTTTTTAAGTTAGAAATTTTATAATTTTTAGCCTGCAAATAACTGGCCAATTAAAACATGAAAAATTTGACACTTTAAAAGCAGACGACAATTCTTACCTCTGTCACTGTCATCAGAAGCTACAGAAGATGATGATGCAGTTACAGCTACCATAGCAACATTAGCATTGCTGGGAGGTCCTGGACTGGGAGGCTGACTACAATAGTCAGATCCACCTGGTGAACTATCAGCATTGTTTGGTGGTCCTGGTGTCGCTGCTGTAGGTTGTGAGTAACAACAAAGACCCGTTGACATGTTCCCTAGAGGTAAAGACGAAGGCGCTATCCCAGAATGTGATGGAGGACCTTGTTGTTGCTGCCCAGCAGCTGCTGCTGCTGCTGCTGCTGCCACATTTGCAAAATAATGAGGCTTCAATGCGGCTGGGACTGAATGTTGCTGCCAGGTTAAGCCATGTAGGATACTCACACTAGCCGGGTTACCAATCATACTATAATCAATCATTCCATTTGGAGGACGTTTGTCTCTGAAAGAACAACAAAAGTTTTTTTTTTTACACTAACATTTGCAACAGAAACAATTTTATTACATACTAGCAGTATAACCAGTCTTCGACAAGGTCTTTCATTACTGGGAATTTTTACTGTTCAGTTGGAGCAGTTTAAAGTCAGCCCACCCAAAAATCAATATTAGTAACAACAATTGGGTGCAACTGAGGCACATCCCCAAATGGGGGGAGGGGGAGGTTATCTATCTGAATGAGGGGTGGCCCTGAAAAGGGCAGTTTTTGCATTCTCAATCTTGTTTCAGCCTTACATACAGCAGCATTTGAAGAGGCATTTCTCCTCAGCTGTTGAGTCCTTTGATCAGCAGTTTCAGCCTCGCATGCAGAAGCGTTCAGGTATGCTCTTCTGGAAAGCTGATAGCTACATTGAACTTTGGACTCAGTGGCTTGATTGAGGCATTTTGAGACAGGCAAATTGAATGTTCTAAAGACGATTCTTTATCTTATTTGCATGGCGGACCTAGTGGCAGTGGTTTTGTAATCTAGGCAAGTTCTTTTCTTTGGTGGCATGCCTTAGGCAAGTATGTATTGTCAAATAGAATGTGTGGGCAAATACCAGAAGAGGACAATGAAAAGCTACAGGAATTACTAAGCTCGAATAACTTTAGTAAAGGTTGGGGAAAGAGAAGGGGAATGTGTAATTTAGACTCAAAACCGGCACTGGAGAATTATCCATCAAACAAAAAAAAAAAAAAAGAAAAATTATTTATGACTCAACCGAATAGTTATTCCATTCCATTTTGGTCAAGTGGGTGGCTGCTTTGAAGATCATATGTCTGGGCAGAAAACAACTCCTTTCTGATAGATGACAACAGAAATACCTTCAATTCTAACTGTGACTATTTATGTAAGTCAGTTCCTGAATTTGGTTAGTCTATTTAAAGTTGCTTCCCTGTGCCTTTTCTATAAATACTTTCATGGTAATTGTTCAGATCAGCTCTTCGCTATGGTATCTACATTTTATGAATTTAAGTGCAGTACAAGACTGGCAACAGGTAAGTTGGCTAGATGTAACCATAAGTTCTATACTAACAATTCCTTTTCTCACACTTCCCACTTGTGGCACTATTCCAGCTCCATGCTTTCCAGTCAGCTGTAATCTTTGAAAATTTAAATGCAATTTCAAATCGCTATCTACAGTCTTCCTGATTACTAAGGAGCAAGTACAATAGAAGAGCAATGTTTCTTTTTTATAATTCTACACCCAGTAACCCCTTGTGTCTTAGTAGCTTTACTACCTTGCTTCGAGTGAATTTAAAAAATAAATAAATAAATAAATAAATTCCCTTTTGGTCAAGTAGGTGACTGAAGATCTTACTTCACAGATTTTACTGCTGGCCATAAAGAAACAACTGACAAAATCAAGGTATGGTGAAATTTATTGTGGCATGATAGAAGCTGGCATTTTGAAGAGACTTTGTAAAATCACAGATACAATAATAGTAACGCTTTCGAACAGTACTCAGTCAAACGCCACTAATTCCCATACATATTTATTTTTCCTTTACCTGTCACATGATCTAATTACTTCTAGATGAGGTTGACTGTGCTTGCTCTCTGGCGATCAATGTTCAAACCCAGGTGTCAGCGACACTTTATTCCTATATGACATCTCCCCTTTGAAATGACTTCCTCTGGAGTCTATATTTTCTTCAGATTTAGTTCAACATTTAGAAATTCTGTTGCTATTCTTTTTCTCTTACCATAAAACCTTGGCTCAAAAATTTCTGATGGCATGGGTATGTCAAATGTGTCAAACAAAAAAAAAAGAAAAATTTCCATAGTTACCTCTTTTCAGGGACTTTTTAAATCAGTGAATCCCACCTTTGTCCCTGTATCATGTATGCCATTTTGCCAATCCAATTTTTTTGTAATGCCATCTTCACAGAATTCTTTTTCCACATTGATACATTTTAAAAAACACCTTATCTTCAGGTTTGAAGTATTTACTTACATTGTTATCACTTGATGCTCTCGCCTTACATTCTGGTAATAATTTATTAAAAACCGACAATCTTCCTGGCAGAAATCAACTCTACAGGCAACATTCCAGACATGGTGTTTTGGTTTGGTGTTATTCTGTAAACACTCAGAAATTGTTGTAGGATTACTTCATCTAACTCCTCTCAGGACTTTTTTAATGTCCTTTTAAACGTATTGACAAACCGTTCCACTTGACCGTTTAATCTTGGGTGATAAGAGGGTGTTGTAATATGTTCTATTGCTAATGATTTACAAAAAAAAAAAAACTTAAATTCACTAGACATGAATTGTGTTCCATCGTCTGAAAATATAGTCAGGAACACTGAACTTTGCAAAACCTTGTGTAGGAAATTTATCGCAGTAGTCAGTCTTATACATTTTAATATTTTTGGCCATTTAGTATAACTATCGACTACCACTAGATAGTATGTTCAGTTTAACAGTCCTAAGAAGTCTATATGTATTCTGGACCATGGCATATCAATTTCCAGCCAAGGTTGAATTTTGATAGGCAGTAATGTCACTGCCAGAGCACAACCACGGCATGATTTCACTAAATTTTCAATATCTTGATCTGTTTTTGGCCAATAAGTTTAACACCTCATTAAGGATTTAATTCTAGAAATTTCTAGATGCCCTGTGTGAAATTATTTTATCTTTTAGCATACATTTTTGCAATGATGCTGTATCACAATTCTCTTTGTCTACATAATGAAAATGCATTATTTCCAGTAATATTTTTTCCTTTAAATCTTAATGGCGTCTTCATTTTGATTATAAAGTAGTCTTTTTCCAACTTAATTCTTATTTCCTCCAAAGTTATGGGCAGTTCTCTGTATTGTATAATACATTATTAATTTCATTTTAGGCCCTTATCTCCATAATTACTGCATTAAGTGGTTTGCAGAATTTTGGTATTAGTGTCGATAATCTGTCTGCATGACAATTTTTGGGGGATGGTAGAAACTCCATTTGATAATTATAGTTCAATAGGATAGTTCCTCAGTGCTGCAGTCTATTCACTGTATGTGTAGGAACACCTTTTTTGATCCATATATAAACAATAATGGATGATGGTCTGTCTGTAGTATGAATTCTCTACCATGAATTCTCTACCATTTTTCATAGCAAATATGATTGCCAATGCTTCCTTTTCAATCTGGCTGTAGCTTTTTTCAGCTGCAATCAATGATCTTGAAGCATGGTTTAGTTTGTCCGTCCTCATATTTGTGTAGTATCACCACTCCAATACCTGAATCACTTGCATCTGATGCAATCACAATCTTTAATTTAGGGTCAAAATGACCTAGTAACAAATTTAACATTAAGACTTTCTTGATCCCTTCGAAAGCACTTTGAGATTTATCTGTCCAATTCCATTTCACATCTTTCTTTAGAAGGTTATTCAAGGGTGCTCTTATGTTTGGTATATATATGTGATAGTAATTAGCAAACCCTAAAAATGTTTGTAACTTTGTTGGAGCAAGCATGTCTTTTATTGTACTCGCCATTGAAGAATCCAGTCGTCTACCATTTTCATCAATAATTTGTCCTAGATATTTAAGTCTGGACATAAACAATTCACATTTTCCTTCACTGATCTTAAAATCATATTCTTTAATTCTCTCAAATACTTTTGGGTCTTACTTTTAATAAGTACATCATCTAAATATGCTTATGTACAATCCAAACCAGCAAGCATGGGATCCATAATCTGTTGGAACATGCTGGTGCTACCTTTATACCAAAAGGAAGTTGGTTAAATTTGCATAATCATTTCTGGGTGTTAACTGTTAATAGTTTTGAGCACTCTTCATCTACTAGTACTTGTATGTAAGCATCTGACAGGTCCAATTTAGAAAAAAATTTACCACCATTTAATTTGGCAAAAGTTTCCTCTGGATTTGGTAATGGGTAGTTATGTTTTAAACTTTCATTTAACTCTGTTGAAAAATTAGTACACACGCAGGATTTTATTATTTCTTCTTTTAACGTAAACTGTTAGTGATGCAATTTTAGAATAGTCTATTTTTGAGATCACACCTAATTTTTCTAGTTTGTCTAATTCCTTATTAATTGGTTCTAAAACTGCAAAAGGTACATTCCTTTTTAGCTTAAATGTCAGTGTTACATTCTCTTTTAATTCAAATTTAGCTTTAGTTTTTGTGCATGTCCCTAGACCTGAAAAAAAAAAAAAAAAAAAAAAAAACTTCTAGAAAACTTTTTCAATTCATTCTTTAATTTTTCATTGACGTATTAGTACTGGAGATAACAATATTTGTTTTGTTGCAAAAAGAGTTAATTGGAAGGTCCCAAAGATCAAATAATGCAATCCAGTCCATTTCAAATAAATTAGCAGTATATTTAATACAAACACCACTGCTTTCTTGGTTTTTCCAACAAAAGAATATGTTACAGGTGAATTCACCCAAAAAGTTCAATCTTTCCTGGAACTCCATCTTAGAAGTCAATAAACTGGGTTTACCCATTTTTCTCCATGTCTGTTCATTTATGATAGTGAGATCAGGTCCTGTATCCAGTTGTAATTTTATTTTTTATTCATTTCTACAAAACAAATTTCCTCTTTTGAGATGTTTCTAACTTAATTAAAGACATATTTGGTTAATTTTCCTTTTGTGCTTATCTTTTCTCCATGTATTCATCATGTTCACACACATTTTATTTTTCCTCCATTTTTTGTATCTGCAATATGTACTTTTGTGTTTTATTCTCCCACATTCATAGCATGTTTTGTTCTTGGAAAAAAAAAATACTTTTGCTTACCTCCACAACTGTGGCAAGTATTAGGTATTATTTTTTTTTTTTACTGTTCTGTTAGGAGTTGAAAAATATCTAGAGTCTTTTCTTTCAGATGGTCAGACACTATGTACTTGTGAAATGTCTTTTTCCTCAATCCTTGCAGTGTAGAGTTTCAGATTTACAATATGTTGACACTCTTTTGCTATTTTCTGGAGAGTTAATTTGGGATCCATTTCCAATTTAGCAAGTATCCTGGATCTTATTTCCGCATCCTTATTAGAAGTTAAACCCTGTACGAATATCAGGTATTTAAATAAATCCAGAGTTAATTCATTTAACTTGAACTTCTCACATTCTCAATTCATGACTCCTGCATAAGTGATAAAATCTTAATTGTCGCACTAGCCATCCTGTATTAAATAATGAACTCCCATCACCAAAGATTTTTTGACAATATTACAAGTTTCAACAAAATCTATCTCACCTGGTTTTTTTTGGCAAAATATAATTCAAATATTTTTCATGTTCAGCAGGAGACAATTTCCTTAATAATAAACAAACTTTTCTCCTATAATAAGCTGGAAAGTTATCCCTTCATCCTGATTGTATACAAATTTGCTGATTGAATTAGCAACAGCATCTGGAGTGAATGAATCTGAAGTCTTTCCTTCCATAGTTTTAGTAAATAATTCAACTGTTGTTGCTGCAATTATTGTTGTTCTTGTAGTTTTTGTTGCTGCAACTGTTCTTATTGTTAAATTTGTAGCAGCAACATTCGAATCCTGATAACTTTTAGTTCTTCCATTTTACTCGACTGAATATTTTGTAGATTAATTTTTGAATAACTTTGCCTGGTTATTTTTCTATAGTCCTGCAAATATGACATTTCTTTGGTGAAGTGGTAAAATATTACTGAATATCCTATTACAACGTGTAAGATAAGCATATTTTATTTTTTCCTTGTGCAAGCTCAACGAATACTCATCACTACTTTTGTAATGCCCATTTGTAGGAGAGACTTTGTAAATCACAGATAGAATAATAGTAATGCCTTCAAACAATACTTGGTCAGACGCCCGCTAATTCCCTTATATATGCATTTTTCCTTTACCTATCACGTGATCTAATTATTTCAAGATGAGGTTGACTGTGTTTGCTTTCTGGCGAACTGTGTTCAAATCAAAGTGTAGGCAGTGACACTTTATTCTTATATGACAGTTTCAATCTTAATTATTTCCATTGCTGTTTAATTTCAATATAGAAAGTTTGCACTTCTAATGTATTAGTGGTTTTATTATCTTGGAACAAAATGATTTTAATAATAAAAAAAAAAAAAAAAAAAAATTGTATATACAGAGTGCAGCAGAAATACCTCCCACATAAGAGGCAATGGGGTCTTCATCTAGCTAATGTCTTACCATTATGTGGGAGCTGTTCCTGCTGCACCCTGTGTAATGTACGTTAGGATCCATTTACTTATCCTCATATGGAGGGAGGATAGTGAACACAAACAAACTTACCGCCCATTCTTGTTATCTGGCACATGAATCTTTTCCTCGTCTACCTTCAGCTGAAAGAAGAAAAAAAAAACAAAAGAATTACAGCAATAACAAAAAAAAAAAATAAATAAATAAATATTACTGACTGGATGGTGAGAATAAAAATGAACATACCAAGTGGTCCAACTCGGTAGATTTTAGTTTATTGTTAGTTATGTAATTGCTATCAACACTGCCAGGTGATGCTGACCGGCTATTGGACTGCTGGAGTGGTGATGTATGTGATGAGGGTGCAGCTTGTGGAGGTGGTGATGAAGTTGGAGAGTAAATAGGAGAACTCTGGTTCATCTGGGGAGTGACCACTGATCTGTTGCTGCAAGTGCTGGAATGCAAACCATTTTGTTGAAAATAAATCATGACTGCAAAAACTAGTTAAAAAAAAAAGTAGCTAAAATTTAAGTTTTTAAGTCTTCATAATAAAATTAAAACTATTTTGAAGAGGAGGAGAAACCCAACATCGGGAAGAAAGCTCAGTGGACTTCTCATAGCATTGTTGAATTTTAGTTAATGACCTTGATAAATTATTTTTTACTTTATGGAAAGTAGTCAAACAAGATGCTTACTAAATATTTCTAAAACTAGTCAAGGAAAAGTTCAAAAGACTTAAAACCAACTTTAAGTTGGTTTCTGATAAACTGGTCCAGTCATTAAAAAAGAAAAAAGAAGAAGACATTCAATTGAATAGACCTTCCCAAGACCACAGAAGCAAACATTGATTTAGAGGATGTGTTCTATTTATATCAATAGTGTGACAGAGTTATTGGCCTTACAAAAAGATTTCTTAAACGGATATATTTTCTTTTAATTAAAGAATAAAAATGTACAATAAAATTATGTATTCATTTAAAATAAATAGTTATGAACCACAAATGTATGTTCATGCACACTGGGGGGTGGGGGGAGTAGGGAGAAGGTAAAGAAAATAAAATGTTCAAAAAAAAAAAAAAAAAAAAAAAAACTCAATGATATTAACACATTTTTTAAACTTAAAGTTACTTAACCTAAGGCCAATAACTCTGTAAAAGGAATTAATTTGACACTGTTTCAATATCATAAACAGGACCCAACCCCATCTAATTTGATAAATCAATTTTTTTATTACTCCGACAAGTGTCATGGCCCAAGAAAAGTCTAAAGAATGCTAATCTACAAAAATAATTTCCCAAAGTTTTCTCTATATGAGTGGACAAGTCTAAGTGGTGCTGAGATGCCTATTGAATTCATTAGGCAGATGATGCATAAGGAATGCTAGTCAGGTTCAAAACAAATGTCAAACTTGCTCTATGGTAAACATTATCATGTAACAACAATTAGTGTATTAAAAAAAAAAAAAATCGTCCTTATCTTGACTATTCTTGCTGTTCTGTTTTTTATATTGAAAAACTTGCTTTACACAAATCTGCTTGCCTTTAGATGCATCAAATTTCAGTGATTTATGGTTATTTTCCTGCATAATAGATTTGCTGTTACTTTTTTTTTAACAGACACATTGAGTTATTCTCAAAGTGAAAGGTGGCTGGCATTTGCCATGTCAAAGTCATTACAGGTTTTGACTTTAAAATGTCAAGAGTAAATTAGACAAAATAATTTAAATTTTGGAAAATTTTTATCAAAGTTTATCATGGTTAATATAAATAGAGATGGCATGTCAGTAATCTAATAAAAGAAACATAACTACTTACATAACATCTATACAGAAAGACAATAAAAAGAAAAAACCTTACTTGTGACTATTCGATGATAACTGTGAATAATGTGCGGTCAAGTAAATTGGTGATTGATAGGACTGTCGATTGTTGATGTCACCTGAAAGAAAACGATTTAAGAGTAGAGAAACAACAAACACTATCTAAATATACACAAAATTTTGAATGCTATTGAAGTAGCTCTCTTTTGTATTTTACTTTCAGCCAGTCGTGATGTATTACAGAAAGTAATATTGTTTATACTGGGATTTAATTTAAGTTTACATCTGAATTTTGAGAGAAGTTGAAATTCTAATTCACAATCAGAAGAAAAGAGGCCCAAGGCAAATAGACATGAAAACATATCTCAGAAGTTCCAGCCAACATTTTTTTGAAATTTTAACTCAAAAACTTAATACAGTTCAGCCATAACAGAGCACAAATTTAAAAAAACAAAAACAAAACATATTTGTCTACTTTCATAACATTATGGAAAGAAAGTAATTATTCTTTGTGCATCTTGATATAGTTGATAGACTAAAACTTTACTAGTGTGTGTGTGTGGTGCAAGTAAACATTATGAGTCTTTAAACAACTTAACAAAACTCACATTTTTCCCCAACATTCAGTAGTGTATGTGTGTGGGTGGAGAGAGAGAGACAGAAGCTACCCTCTGGCAAATTCAGTATAATCAGAAAATAGATATTATTTTAAAATCTACATTAAAATAACTTTGATGAAATGTTAAGACCGGGTCATAGAGGTGTACTAATTCAACTAAAACTTAAAAAAAATAAAAATAAAAATAAAAAAAAAATAAAAAAATAAAAGAAAATTATATAGGAAAACTGATGTAATAAAGAGATTGGAATTTTATTAAAATATTAAAAAAAAAAAAAAAAAATAAAATAAAATAAAATAAAATTTAAAAAAAATAAAGTACTTTACAATAATTAATCCCAGTTAAATTTTGTGATTTCTATATTTTGATGAAATGAAAGTTGACATTTTGTTTCAATCAGTACAGACAAGACAATTCCCCAGACAAACAATATTTCTCATTGACCTTGATGAAACCAATTTGTAAGGGGGAAGTTTATTTGAATACAATAAAAGACATAATGAGAGTAAAAAGTTTCTTTCATTACTAATAGGAACAGGCAATTGAGATTGTGCATAAAACAGAAGCCAACTACAGTAAAATGATAGAAAAAGCAACTTAGGGAAATTCTTGTAAAGAGCATTCTGATTAATTAAATTGTGATTCTTAAAGACACCACAAACAAAAATAATAAAAATGAAGCTCAAGAATTGCAGGATTCAAACAAATTTTATACCTTTAACAATATATTAAAAATGTCAAATCATCTACGAAATTAATGTGATTTTTTAAAGGAAAACAAAGCTTCTAAATAGAAGTCCTCTTCAATAGAAAAGAAAAATAAATTCACCAGATATAAGTGCATTTATTCTTTAAATTTACAATGTTCAAAAGTTTCCATCATTAGTTTAATAAAGGTTCAAAGTCAGTTGTAAGAATTGTCAAAAATCTTTTTTTAAGTGAAACAACTGAATTCAATTTTAGTTCTCACCTGAGGGTGATGCAGTGTTGAAAGACTTTTGATAGCATTGAGATATCACAGTTTGTTCATTGTCTATAAAGAAAATATTAAATGGCTTTAAAGAACAGTTTAAATAAATGATGAAATTCAGAAAAAAAAATAAAAAATAAAAAATAACTCCAACTTATAAAAGTCATAATTTTAAGTAGACAACAATGAGAGATTAGTCAACAGTTAAATAACTTCCACAAATTTTGCTTTAAATTGAATTTATTCAAGTCTCACAATAGATTTTGGTGTTGACCATATCAACCTAATTTTTTCCCCCTTTATTAATTTTGTTCAAATTTATACAAACAAAGGCAAAGTACAATTATTTAATATAGCATTATTATATTTCTAGAATACAGAATGAATTGCTAGATTGCACTGAAAAACAAATGCTACTTATGAAAGAAAGATTTTAGTTTTATTTAATTTAGTCTAAGTTTTTTGAAATTTAGTACATTTTCAAAATTATAATCTTTCAGATATTTAGTGACAGAATTTTTTTTTAGTTTTAAAAACATTTGCCAATTTTCTGTAAGCACACATGCATACAAACACAAAATGCAAAGATTGTTTAATGCAGATTCATGATAATCTTTACTATTTGTAAAAATAAAGTTGAATTAACAAAAAGTGGGGATGGGGAGTTACTTACTTGGGGTAAAATTTGTTGACCGGGAAGGAGAAGAACGACTGGACTCTGGTGCAGTGAAAAAATTTACTAAATGATCACATTCTAAAAGCCTTTGAGGAAGTTTTTCCAATTGCCTGAGAAAGAAAAAGAAAAAAAAAACATGAAACAAAGAGAGCAAGTTTAAAAACAAATAAATAAACAAGATAAACACATGCTAATTTTAAATGCTTCTGTAAGCCATTTGGATAATTAAAGATTTTGAAATTAAATCATTCCAATATCTTTGAGAGGTAACAGAGAGGAAAACAAAACTGTTTACAAACAGGCAAACAATATAAATGGTATTTCAAAAACCAACAAAAAATTTGCATCTTCTGAAATGGCAGTGAATTATGGACAATTTCTTCTCTCAGATGAACAGGAAACTTGAGGCAACAGAGATGAGGTTCTACAGATGAATGCTGTGCATATTGTGGACAGAACATATGAGCAACAAAGAAGTTTTTAAAGAAGACAGATAATTAGAATCAGAAAGGGGCAGTTGAAATTTATGTGTGGAGAGTGAGTGGCCATGATTAAATGTAAATAAATGGCAGAACTGTCCAACAAACAGAATCGACAAAGTTTGCAATCAAAAATATATGCAAGGTAAATTAACAGTGATAAGGCAAAGCAACAGCATTATGGCAAAAGTCTACAAACTAAGAATTGGGGTTGATACACAGAGCAAATTTGGATAAACAAACGATATGTTCTGAATTTAAGACAAGACAGATCAGGATAGAGTCATATGAAACCAAGAACTGGCCTTTTTTATTGACTAGGAAGAAATCCCAGCATACATTTGTGTGGTTCTACCTATAAATTGGAAAGGGGGTGTTTTGCAGTCATTCCTAACCATTATTGGAACCATCAATGGGGGGGGGAAGGGCTTTGAGAATTTGACATTCAGAACATATTGAAGTGACAAAAGGAAACAGTGAGTAACCTACCTAACATGATTGAATAAATCTGTGTCAAAACAGGGAATGGAAGGGATAATAAAAAGACAAACACTGCTAAGAGCGACAAAGGATAGAAGTCATGAAGAGCCATGATTGCCCTTGAAGGGACATAGCCCACTGAAGAAGCCAAATCTCTGTCACATTGCAAGCAAGATTTTACACATGTTATGATGGTAAAAATAAACATTGTAAAAACTGCTTTTTCATCTTGACTTAAATACCATTAAGTTACTAATGATCTAAAGTGATTCATGAAAAAATCTCATCAATGACTGATGCAATGTATATTTATTAAAAAAAGAAAAAAAAAAAAAAGTGTCATTTCTCTGCAGGGACATTAAAAACACTTACCCAGTATAATGGCAAATATTCTGGAAACTGACATCCTCTAAAATTTCTTCTCGGTACTGACCTGTAAATGTAGATGAATAATGAAAACATTAAAATGAAAACCACAATTGTTAAGATGACAATACTCTTGTAATATTGAGGTTTTAAAAGGAGTTTTTGACAATTTTTTTTTTTTTACCTAATTTGACAATTGTATAAAAGGTTAAACTTTATGATTTGGTGTTAATATAAAATTCATGAATTTAGTTTGCACATTTCTCATAATGAAGAAATTATATATAAATTATTAATATTTTGCAAAGATAATCTTGTAAATAAAAAAATGACATAAAAATTAAGGATTTTTCTTTTAATCAATTGTAGAGTTAAAAATTTAATTATTTGGGCAAAAGTCTTCAAGGAAAATATTGGCATAAAATATAAGTAACTAGCTTCCTTTTGAAAGCTTAAAAAAAAAAATATTGAACAGTTTAAGGAACTTTCAAGAATCAAAAATATATTTCAAAATGAAAATTTATCACAACAAATTTTGAATCAGAAAGGGGTAGTTGAAATTTATGGTGAGAATAATTTGAAGAAAAAAAAAAAAAAAAAAAAAAATTCTTTTTTTCTTGTAGTCTGGGTTATAATAAAAACGTTAAGAACTATTTCACATTCTGTTCTATAGGCAGGTAAAACAAATTTTTCACAGACTATCACCGTTCTGAACCCACAAACACGTCTTAGAAAAATATCACTTTTTAGTATTCTTTTTAAGACAATAGTTTGTTTCAGTTATAAAACGTGTTAAAAGCTATATATTTTATGCATATATAAATAAATAAAAAAAAAAGAAAATTGTTTTTGATTTATCAACCCTTTGTGGTTTATTAAAAGACAAAACATTTTAGATTGTAAGATTTTTTTTTTTTACATTAAGGTTTAAGAAAATTAAAATTTTCCAGATACAAGACCTACTATTTAATCTATAGCTGGGGGGAAGAAATTGATTCATACCTTCCCCAAAGTTATTTGCATGTAAGTGAATGTAACAAACTAGTATTTTCAATTTCTCATCCTGAACCACTACCCATTTCACAACTTGCACATTGCCAAAAAAAAAAAAAAAAAAAAGTCTCCTTCCATGACTTTATTTTATGGGTGAGGGGGGGGGGATAATGGAGTAAACTATAAGCAATGCAATTTTAAATTTTCATAACTATTAAACATTTTATTATTTTTATTGGTTCCTCAATCCTTAAAGCCAAAAATCCTTAAATTTATGACAATATATTTTGTTAAATTTCATTAGGGAGTGATTTTGGGGCACATTTAAGGAATAAAGTCGTTTTTGTAAGATCTCATTCAAATTTAATGTATTTGCTTTAGTTTCCTTCCTGGACAAGAGAGATTGTCAAGGAAAATAATTTTCAATTAGTTAAGAAACTCAACTTACCTTGTAGGGATGGGATTTTTCTTTCCGATTTGTGCATATCGTCAAACATTCTGACAAACTAAGGAAGAGAGCAAATAAAATCAATTTCTGGAAACAGCAAAATATTCAGGGAAGCAATTTACAATATTTTTTTTTATTTTGAAACTGGTTACTCGAGTCCAAAACTTAAAAAGAGTTGAATTTTTCACAGTTGAAATATATAAATTTTTTGTGTTTCGTTTTTAAATAAAGATGAATATTCAGTTTTATCTTTAGTTAATTTAGTATCAAGCAAAAAGACGAAGAATTTAATGAAACAAGAACCAGACTAAAAATATCTGAATTTTTCAAGTTAAATATTAGAAACTAAAATTATTCTGTAACAATCTGGTTGTATCAATACACGCTGCGATGGATAAATTGTCGTCTAAATTGTGTGCAAAAGTAAAAATAACACTGACATTTCATTTTAACAGATATATTTACCAAAATGACACAAAAATATCTTGATATACTAAAAAGTAAATATATTCAATTAAATGGCCATTGGCTTCAACCACAGCCTCCAGATGACTTTGGAATTTGCTACAACTCTTCTGCACATTCTCCTTGTTTAAGTTGGTGAATGCTGCGATAATCCTTGCCTTCAATTTATTTTTGGTGTTACAAGGAGTTTTGTTAGTCTCTCACTCAACTGCGTACCACACATAATAATCAAGGGAGTTACAGTCTTGGGAGTTAGGTGGTCATATGTAAGGATTGATGTGGTCATAGAAATTGTCTGACAGCCATGACCGAGTTCTGCGTGTGTGCAAAGTCCTGTTGCCAGACATAGGGTCCTCCAGCAGTCACCCTCCTGACCCACTACCTCCTCAAGGCACTTGATGTAGGCCTCCGTGTAGAGTCTGAGGACCTGTGGGAATATGAATGGAGGCATAATGTCACCATCACAAGTGATCATCCCAAACACCTTAATGACTATTAGACTCATCCAACTCTTTCCAAATCCTCTGCATTCTCCTCAGATTGACACAAAAACACTGAAATGTTCGTATTGGAGTTTCCAGCACAAATGCCAAGCAGTCCAGCATGCCGCTTCCAAACAATGCGCATCCATGAAATAATACAAAATTGCGACAATTTACCCATCGCACCCTGTAAGTAAATCAAGTCAGTGAAATCAATTACAGTTCTAAGAAAGTGACAGTGATTCTTTAGACTCACTCACAGATTATAAACATTTGTCAATTATTATCATTTGTTATTTTATTATTTTAACTATCTTCTCAGCAAGTGTCTTTCCAAATATTTATACAATTAACAAGTTGTTCAAGAGTGCACAGAGAATGTCTGTGACAAGAGTGTAAAATAACTAGGGCCATCCTTTCATAGGAATTAACATCGTCAAGTATTTTTGTTGTCTAGGTAATGTAGGAATTGAGCACTTTTAGTGAGCAGAAGTGTTTAGGTTTTTTTTTACTTAAACTGTCCTTGTTAGAGATTTTATCTTGTTTAAGGGTATTTAGGTCTTTGGGAAAGTTGACCATTGACTTCACCAATGATTTTGACATACATATATATATATATATATATATATATATATATATATATATATAAAATGGTCTTTGCACATAAGTGAATGTAATGAACGTGACTAGAATTCAGACTCTGCTCTCCAATTTCTCAATCTGAGCCACTATTCATTACTACAAACATTCAAAATAAATAGTTAAATACAAGGACAGATTGGGGCCTACAGTTTTGGTTGGTAACCAATCTAGGAGGAGAAGTTTGAATTCAAGACCTGAGGAGGGTCATTTGGAGATGTGACACAATGTGCACCAGTTCTCTGTATTTGGTTCTTCAGAGTGTGGTTTGTTCTGCATAAGCCTTCACCTCTATAATAAATCATGTGTGCTGGAAGTCTGACTGTAGTCTTATCCATTGGGAACGACAAGAGACTCAAGTATATATCTCAAGAATTTATCAATAACATGCTTGCAAGAAATAAGTTATGACTGTTACAAGTTACTACTACCAAGATTGGTCTATATGACTTCAATGCTTTCCATCAAAACATATGTTCCTTTTCAGGATGCAAGCAAAAAAAAAAAATTCAGAAAAAATAAAATAAAAAAAAATACAAACAGCTGTCACTTTTTCACACTGCAAACTTGAGAGATGGTGTTTTTGAGATGTTTATGGATTTCAAGAACACCTTGTTTCTTATTTTAATAATACCACCTTTAAAATAAAACTTTTCACTCATTGTATTAAATAGTGTTTTAATAAAACATTTTCAGATTGTAAAAAGGAAAAATATAAAATATTTAGATTATTAAAATGGTCAACATGAAATGATTGTGTTTAAAAGTCGACATGATTTTCAAGAAATGCTTTTGAAATACTGGGTTACCCCCCAAAAGTTTGTTTTTATTGTTAGATGGCATGAGGAGTGTTTAGTTTTAAACTACACTGGATTATGACAGCTGTCATGTCTGTATGCACATATAACACACAAACAAAAGCAACATTTTTAACACATTTTGTTTTTTTCAAGAAAGACATGCTGCTCAAACAAGGGAAAATATTTTTGCAGTTTGTGAAGAAGATCTTGTAAATGATCAAAACATGTTCAAAGTTTTATACTTGAAATTTGTAACTGTTGCTCCATGGTTGGGTAAATCCGCTGATGTTCATAAATATATTTACTTAATATTATAAAATAACCAAATCAAGTGTTTTTAAATCATTTATACCAGCTTGGTTATTATATACCTGTCACTTCAATGTGTGGATTTCATATCAATTAAACAAAAACCTACAAGTTCCTATATATAATAAAGCAAGACTGCAGGCTTCATTAATGACCAGCCAAAAATTGTTACAGCTTGGCAGAGAAGTTTTCCCTCATCTATTCTAGTTATCAGATATTTAACCTCTATAGATAATATTTTATTCTGGTCTTTATAGAATTTGCTTGATGAAAAACTAAAAGAAAAAAAAAAGGGGAGAGAAGTCATGTTAACTTTATTATGTTCAGCAGCATGAAAGTGATCCCTTTTAGTATCACATGTGATAGTGGATAATCTTGTATAATAAATAATCTAATGCACAAAGGCTGGATGCATACAAGATAGAACATTAATGAAAGCCACTCCCTAGAAAGGATAAAGGGGATTTTAGTGGAACAGGATTGACTATCAACCTTTTTGTGGGTTATTTAAAGCCAAGGTGTATTTCAAATTGTAATTTCTTTGTTTTTTTTTTTTTTGTCCCCTCCAAAAGAAAATTGCATTAATACTTTTTTTTTTCTTTTGAGAATAACAATGATTTTACCAGATACAAGTCATACTATTTAACACATAGCTGTGGGGATGGATTCATACCATCCAAGGGTATTTGCATATTGGTGAATGTTACAAACCAGATTGAAATTCAAACTTGGCTCTTCGATTTGAAATGAGAAATCATTGTGTAATCACAGCACCTACATGTCCACTCTGGTGGAACATGAGTGGTCAAACAATGCCCGCTGGTTTGGTAAATAGGAAGTCAGTCACTTGGTTGCATGATAATGCTCAGTGACATGTTACAAAAACAACATTACTAAAGATGAATATGTTGATTGCAACCCTGTTGAGTCATGTTACCTCATAACCATTTACATACAAACAGTAAGTTTTCTGAATAGAATCAAATTGAAATATTCATTGAATTGGTTCCTCAAATTAAATTCTTTTTATGAAGAGAATTTACAGCTTTCTGCCAATGTGCAGAAGCAGGAGAGATTTTTTTCTGACACCCTCCTCTCCCACAATTTGTTGATTAATTGGCAATTTCATATTGAAAAGAAACAGGGGTTAGTCTTGATAATTTTGTATGACAATGGTGTGTGCCAAGATTTCTGACATGAGCCAATATCCACTTCTAACAATTGCCATTCTTTTGTTGCTTGAAGAGAAATTCTATTAAAATTATCCAAATTAACAAGCATTATTAAATGCTAAGAGCATATATATTTTTATCCAACATTTTTACTACTTCAAACATTACTTTTAGTGGATATGTGTGTTTCTCAATTCCACAGGCTGATAGACATAATATATAATCAAAATAAAAAATGGGGCACCTACTTCAAACAGGAGTATCCACTAAAAATAACACACACCTCAATACAGCTTAAGCTTGGGAAAAAAAATTGTCTAGTATTATATAAATAAAAATTTAAAAAATTAAAAATGATTATATTCAAATATAAATTTTTATATTTCAAGTATTCAAATCTAGCTCTTCAGGAAAATATTACATATTTATATTTGCAAAAGGAAATTAATCCTCTAAATATTTAGATTTATTTCTAATCTAAAAATACGACCAGTATAAATAAAATGGCAAACATTTTATAGATAAATATTCTCTAAATTTAAATTAAGTCAAAAGCAGATAGCAATATTGTTTTTGCATGTAAAGTGTTCTGTAATGATGCAAATACATAAATATGACAAGAATGAGAAGCAAACTGAAAACTGCTATTTGACATGGAACAATTCTATGAAAATTTACATATTTAAACATTGCTTCATTTTGCATTAAATTTTACAACCATATTGCTAAAAATCAAACTGAACAAGGCATAACCATAGTTAAACTACAAGTTTATAGCTCACGAATGTTTTAGCAGAAATGCAATAAACTTATTTAGATATTTGCGAGAAAGTTTTCACAGCACATTTTCCTAAAGAAAAATATATTACCTTGCTGGAGAACTCCTGTACTTCCTGGAAGGTTTTGTACACTTCAGTAACTTCCCCATTTGACCAAGTCACCTACAATGGATACAACCAATTAGACTCTGCACTAATATCATCTCATACAAGTTGACCAATTTAACTGATGTAATCATTTTAAAAAGGATTCAGTGTCTAAAAAAAAAAAAGTCTCCTCTTCCAGCCACTTTTTAAATACCAATACTAATCTGAATACATTATACTTATACAATCATCTAGGAATGGTTGTCTGATAATGTTTACTTGTAAGTGAAGAGACTATCTTTGCCTTGACCAAAATATAATTTTGGAATACAGATTGATACAATTGTTCTCCTTGTTATTAATATGAACTGTAAATTAAAAGGTGTTTTTGTACATACTCTTAAATGTATCCAAGTGATAAGGATACTGGTAAGTTATCCTTAACACTAGTTTAAAAAAGGTGGGGGGAACAGAAATCTTTCATGAAACTTTTTATAGAATAGACATTTTCTAAGATATATCAAATATTAAAAGTATTTTTGATATCACTAGATACAAAATAAAATCAATCACAAATGCTGGCAAAATAAAAACAAAAAAAAATTTAAAAGAGGCTATTATTGAGTGGAAGCGGAGAAATACAAGTCAAACACCAAAGTCGCTCAAAAAGTACCAAATATATGAGAATTTTAGTATAGCGTAATGCAGGTATGACTTTTGAACATCTATAATTACATTTAATGACCATAGATTTCATAATAATCTTAAAATATTTTCATTGTATAAATTTGAAGATATTAACTGTTGCTTGAAATTTTGTTGAAACAAAAAGATTTTAAAATTATCTTCCAAAAAATTAAGAGTAATGTGTAATGTTTTTTTTAAATATTTCAAACGTATAGCTAATGAAGAAAAAAATTAGGGGATATCGTTTACACAAGGAAAATATACTTACTTGCAGAATAAATTCCCTTGGCTTGTCCACCAATCTGCGAGTGCCTTTTACATTAATTTTGGTAACATGAGCTAAAGAAGAAATAATAATAAAAAAGTTTGCATATTTCTGTAATCTTAAAATACATTAAAATATTACTAATGTAATCATTTAAAAAAAAAAAAAAAAAAAAAAAAATTTAAACCTTATTGCCACAACTATCTATCAATTTCATGTTAATTTTAATCAATACAATGCCAAACATTTTGCATTAAATAACTTAGCCAACATAAAATCATATGCAAATTAACCTTGTCAATAGAATCCAATTTACTAATTATCTAGAATTTCTAAAACATCAAGATATTACATGATTCTCCAACATTAATTTAGCTACACATGAAAAAGAAAATTCAGTAGCACAAAATACCAAAAGTAAGACAGGCAATATTACAAAAATTTAGTGCAATAACATGGACTTGCTGAAATATAAAATATTTTTTACATTTTCTTTATAAAATGATTGCTTTAAAAGTTAATTCAAATTGTATTATCCTGTTTACGAAAAATGTAAAGTGTAATCACTTAAATGTAATCAGTGTATCAATTACTTAAATGTAATCAGTGTATCAATTACTAAAATGTAATCTTAAATGTAATCAGTGTATCAATTACTTAAATGTAATCAGTGTATCAATTACTTAAATGTAAAGTGTATCAATTCTTAAATGTAATCAGTGTATCAATTACTTAAATGTAATCAGTGTATCAATTACTTAAATGTAATCAGTGTATCAATTACTTAAATGTAAAATGTATAATTCAGTGTATCAATTACTTAAATGTAATCAGTGTATCAATTACTTAAATGTAATCAGTGTATCAATTACTTAAATGTAATCAGTATCAATTCTTAAATATAATCACTTAAATGTAATCAGTGTATCAATTACTTAAATGTAATCAGTGTATCAATTACTTAAATGTAATCAGTGTATCAATTACTTAAATGTAATCAATCAGTGTATCAATTACTTAAATGTAATCAGTGTATCAATTACTTAAATGTAATCAGTGTATCAATTACTTAAATGTAATCAGTGTATCAATTACTTAAATGTAATCAGTGTATCAATTACTTAAATGTAATCAGTGTATCAATTACTTAAATGTAATCAGTGTATCAATTACTTAAATGTAATCAGTGTATCAATTACTTAAATGTAATCAGTGTATCAATTACTTAAATGTAGTAGTTCAATATGTATCGTTCTGATAGTATGAGATTACTTTATAATCATTTAAAAGAAAATATTTGAATGGCTGTTTTTTTCTTAAGTCTTATGAAGATTCTTTGCTATAAAAGGTTAGCATTAAGTTATTTGTTTTATGGGAATTTCAAAAGCAATTGCATTGAAACAAGAAGCAGCATACTCAATGATAGAATGGTTTAATAGATGCACAGTTCTTTGTTAAAGAGATTTGTATAGCTGAAATTTCAATGAAGTTATGTGATGAAAACAAAAATATCTAAAATCTAATTCTGTTAAATGAATACTTAATCTAAATAAAATAATAATACTGTATATTTCTTTCAAAAATGATAATTTGGATGTTGTTTTTTTTTTTTTATGTATAGACCAATTCTTTTTGATGGATTAAAAGAAATGTATCAAGTGTGTTAAACAGCAGGGAAAACAATACTATATACATTTCATGGCTGTAGATCTTAATAGGGATTGAAATTTTCAGTACCTCTTTGTGTGGAGGGGATATGACATTTGGTTCACACACGCACACACAGATTGCTTCCTGCACCTCAAGGAATCAAATTCAAACAAGAGACAGTAACAATCTAAATCAACAAGATTGCTTCAGAAATTGAGAAAAAAAAAAAAAAAAAAAAAAGTTCTCAAGTTGGACATGCAAAATTTCCAATTTTTAAGATTTTGTCTAACTGGAACCAAAAGACAACCATTTACAAGCAATATGTATAAGCAAGGAAATACTTTTAAAATTGTTTACCAAAAGAATTTTCTATTAACTCAACATTTGGTTCTGTGGTAAATTACTGAAGATAAAAATTTCTATCCCTAGCATCAGATTGATGAGAATTATCACCAAATTGACAAAACAGCCAATTTCAACCCAAGAAAATCTAAAAGGAATAAATTGTCTTAATTTGTGAAAGAACAGAAATTCAAAAAGATGTATTTACAATGTAGGAATAACTAAAAATTAGCATCTTGCAAATAAAATCTTAAAATATACTCTTAATCTAATTTGAAAGAGAATGAGGAAGCAAACAAACTAGTGCTAAGAGTTATACAAATTAATTTTTTAAACATTTGATTGCTTAACTTTTGGACTTAAAAATATCAGAGTTTGGGTGATCTATCAATATTTAAATGTTGAGAAAACTTGTATATATGATTTCTTTCAATTTTTTTTTTTTTTTAACTGCCAGTTTTACAAACTTCTCTCTTATATATATATATATATATATATATATATATATATATACACACACACACAGTGTAAAAGCATGTGGGATACCCTGTCCTCATTAGCCTACAACCAGGGTACATAACAGTTTGTTGCTAAGGTGGTACTGCCACCAGCAGCTTTTGCCACCAGACAGGGTATTGCTTTTTTTTTTTTTTTTTTATTCTTTTATGTAGACATGACAGTCTCTGATTTTTTTTTTTTTTTATTTATTCTTTTATGTAGACATGACAGTCTCTGATTTTTTTTTTTTTTTTTTATGTAACTGCAAGTCAGATTTACAACTTTGCTTTTGTTAACCAATACACAATGTGCTCATAGCAACCATTATCAATGATGTACAATGGAAGGTGAACAGAAGTGTTTTATGTTGGAAGTAGCATTGTGTTGCAAGCATGGTTTTAATTAACTTTATTTTGAATCATGACCAGATCCAACTCGATGTCTGTTGAGCTGTGGTCTGGAGACAATGTGTAGCATGCTTCAGGCACCAGCCAGTTATGCCCACCTTCAAAAAGGAGGAGACAACTGACCGTCCAAGAAATTCACAGCACCTGACATGTCCACCAGTTTTTCTTTCGCCTGTGTGCATTCTCCCCGTCCTCCTACCATGGAACTTAATTCTACTAGGAGGACACACTTCTTTGAATCAGATCCCACTACAATGTCAGGGTGTGCGTCTGTCTGATGTGTATCAGTAATTGCAGAGGTGTTCTAAGATCAACTAACACCCTCCTATCACAGGCTCTACTCAGTAGAGTAATATTCAGAGTTATTTGGGCCTTTCACAAAGGGCGTTCACCTTCTTTGTTGTTATGGGACCTTACCCATAATAACATAATGGACTATTTCAAATGTAATAAATACTGCATCTCAAGAAGAAGCAGGAAGTTCTGTCTGAAGTCTGGAGTGAAGTCCGTCAGGAGTCTGTGATTCAGTCAGTCGAGTCAGAGACAGTCCGAAACAGAGTCGCGTTCAGACAATTACTACTAAACCTGATTGTTCAGATAACACTTTTCTACCTCTCCCTATATATTCCTGTTTGTAATATATCTGTATTATTCCATATCCGTATACAAGTTCTTCTTTATTGGTTCTATATTGGACTATCACCGTGGTACAAGGAACCGGACCATAACACTTGTAAAAACAGATCTTAGGTTCTCTAGCTGTTATAGGTTGTTTATTGGCTGCTTCACGTTGTGTACTGACTAACCCCGACCACTTCCAGCACTTTGTTATGATACAATGTGTACATTTGCAGCGATTGTATGCATGCAGAGAGCACATGACATAAAGTGCCTCGATCACTGACATAATGCACATACATTGGTGTCAGTGTACTCATCCCCACCAGCTTGAGGTTGGTTGCATTTGGTAGATCATAAGTAGATTGCAAGAGTAATGATATTGCCAATGGGTCCAATGCAATGAGGGTATTTCATGATAGCTTCATAGGACCAATATCACTCCATATAGTCCAAGTAAGAAACAGTAGTAGCTGTTCACTGCTCTTCCTTGAGATTCCCGATTTCTTCAATGACCATGTCTTCCCCACCCCCGAACCCTGTTTGGAGAAAAACTGGTTCCTCATGCTGCGCAGGCCAGCTCAATTGGTTCAAGTCACCCCCATAATCTCCTAGGTTCGCAGACTGGATTCTGTTTGCATGGTTTTTTTACTGCCAACCATTTGGTGACAGTTTTGATATCTGGCTGTAACCTGCTGAGTCATCGTGTGACCTTGAACTTTTCCACCAATGAGGGGTATGGGAAGCTGCCAGTTTCCAGCATTGGTATAGAGTCCTACTATGGAGAAGCAGGGGGGAAATTCATGCCACTTGCACGGGTACTTGTTGATACACTGTTGTGTCTGCTGAATGCGAGAGAGTAATATACAACCTGCAATGGCCACAGAAGCTGGCATAGCAAGCCATGTTGGTAGCTGGGGAGATGGGTTCTGTTGATGAATTTAAATCCATCTAGTGCCACTTTCTGCAGCTCTTACCTCGGTGCTGATCAGTCAGTGGAATTCCATGCAGCTTCTCTAACCGTTGGGATCATGTTACCCCCACCAATGCAGAAGTGAATCTCCCTGACAGAGCCTCTGAGTAATGATAAGCTCTGGTTTTTCTTGGGTTTAGCCCTCATTCTTGCCCACATGAAAAGCTTATGGTAGCACTACCAACCTTAGATGGGACCAGAATGGTGATGTCATTCATGAATGCTCTGGAAGGAGGAAGGGCCATTTGTTTCTTAGTCATCACTCCTCTTGCTGTGTCCACTGCACCCTGTAATACGAGTTCCATAGACATAACGAAAAGAAGTGGCGAAATCACACACCTCATCATGATGCCAACCTTGAGGGCCTGCCACTTGGTTGTGTGGTTACCAATGATGAATTGCATAAACGTTGCTCCAAATATAAATTCCACATCCTTACTAGGGAAACTGAAAAATTTGATGGACATTTGAATTAGATCATAAGGATCCAATTCATATACATTTGCGAGATCAAGCCAAATTACATATAGCTCAGTTTTATTTTGTTTGACTGATAGGACTGAGTTCCAAATCATCTGTGAATGCTCCAGACAGCCAGAGAAGCCATCTGGACAGTTGTGTTTATATAATGGTTACCTAGCAGGAAGTCTGTCATACAATGGACAAGGACCCCTAAAAATTTCCCCCCCTCCACATTCAAGAGGGATATGGGGTGGAAATTTGTACTGCCTTTTGCATTCTTTTCCTTATGTATCCAAATGCAACCTGCCACGCACCATTCTTGTGGTTCAATACCTTGTTTCCATGCCTGCTGAAGAAGGATGATGAGTTGCTTGAGGACGTTTAGACAATTATATAGCTTGTAAAATATTCCATTTATTCCCGGGGCACTACCGGCATGGGATTTGTGGACAAATTCCTGAATTTCCCCTCAACTGTCAGTTGTCATTAAACATGACCTCTGGATCTTGGGGCTTAGGAAGGTCATTCATAAGAAGGACTGGAACATCTTTTCAAGCATCAGAATAAGTCATCCTCTGGTGGTTCCAGAGTTACTCCTGCAGTATGTCAAGTGTGCTGCTCTTAGTCTTCATGAACAGCTTTTTAGCAAAAGCATAAGAATTATTGTAAAATGATCTTTAAAACTGTCACTTTTTTTCTTTGGTTCTCAGCTCTAGAGATCACCAAGATCCTTTCTTTAATATCATTAAGCAGGTCTTTAAGGCCTGCCCTCTCATGAATTAGAGCTTCTTTAAGTCAGTGCTTCACAACTCTGCTCTTAGTTTATCCTTCTGAAACAGTTATCTATTTGGTTGCATCTCTTCTTTCCTATCCCCTCTTACAGTTGCCACACCAAACCACTCAAAGATAAACCTCATGCACAGAAAGAAAGATCAGATGGCTAATGGGGCCCTGTAGATAGTTGGTAAGTATTAATTTCCTGATTGAGATTCAACCAAGTAGCTCTCAGATTGCCTTTGAGCCATTGGATTTTTGGCTTGCTTGGAATTTCTGCAAGGTATTGATGCTCAGCAATGGGTGTAATCTGGATTCATAATCCCATCATTCAACTTACATTCTCCAATAGGGAAATTGCTTTGCCTACACCAAGGTCGTCAAATTCCTTGCTGCAATCACACGTAAATGATTGCAAGTCCATATATATATATATATATATATATATATATAAAAAGGCAATTTTAAATCGTTGCTAATTTTTCTAAAAATGCCTAGAAAATCTGTCAATAAATTGCTTATTGTCAGTCAAGGACTAACTGATGAAGAAATCTTAAATGAAATGTGGACTCTAAGCACTTTAAATTGGCAAAGCTGGTGAATTGTCTTCTTTAGAATGTTTGGCAATCCATTTGAACTTTATAAAATGATAAATAATAAAATATTTGTTATAGTTGTTTCACATATTTATTTCTTTATAAAGTAGTAAACATTGCATCAGTTGCTTCACATTTTTAGAATATTGTAAATATAAAATTATTCTTGTAAATTCCCAAGAACAAAGAAAATGTATACACTTGGGTTTTATTAAAATTCTGATCACTTTAAAAACAAATATTGCCAAGAGTGAAAGTAGTATAAAATAGCGGCATCAAGAAGAGAAAAAAAAAATCCTTCTGACATCATATTTTTATGGGCATAAAAGTTAAACTTTGCCAAAATTTAATTATGAAATATTTTAATCTTTCCTCTTTAAAATAATCAATACAAAGCATTTAAAATTGGGTTATTTTTAAACCCATCTTTCTATTCCCTACAACATCCAAGGAATTGTTCATTGGTAATTATATATAATATATATATATATATATATATATATATATATAAGTGTGTATGTGTGTGTGTGGTAAAGATTCTCAAACTGTTAAAAGAAGTGATAAATCTCTTGCATATTACACATAAAAGTCACTTACCTTTATCCTTGTGTGTTGGAGAGGTGTTTGATACACACCTGCTACAGCAGTAAGGTCCAGTACCTGGTTTGGGAGGTGATGGACTTGAAGTACAGTTATGACAACACAGGCACTTATCCTGAAAAAAAAAAAGAAAAAAGAAATTATAGCCATTAAATGCTAAGTATATTAATATAAATTATTCACATACGCAAACATACTATAAATGTCAAATTAAATTCAATCAAGTATTTGGCATTCCAACAAATGGAAAGACATTTATAAATCTGATAAAAGTGATGTTTATAATGGTAATAATTATGTTAGATTTGAAAAGTATTGTTTTTCAAAAGGTTTCCAAATAGAACCTACCACTTGTTATGACAATCTTACAGATTCCAAAAAAATAAAATCTATTCAAAGAACTTAGTTAAAACTTTCAGTTTATAATCAACATGCATTTAATTTTAATTTCATGACCTAACATTAATGTCAGAGTTCTTTAGATAATTTTACCAAGTAGAACAAGAGAAAATTGAAAGCTGGGGGAGATAACCAAAATGAATAGTCCAAATGTAAAGGCATAAAAAAGAAATTCCTTTTCTTTAATAAACTACTTCCAAAGTTATGTAGAGTGAATCTTTATCAAAATTGAGTAAATTTTATAAACTCAGCAAGAATATAATCATTAGGAATTCCAGCTAGTTGTTAATTGCCAGTCCACTGGGGTCCTGGCAATCAATGCAGACATCCGGGGGGGGTTACTTCTTGGACCAACCCTCTTTTTACTTTAAATAAATGATCTGCATTTGTGAATATCTATGACAATGATACAATATATGGTTGCACTTCCAAAATTTGTGATGACCAGAGATTGGCACCTGATCTCTCATCCGATCTAATTCTAACATCTCAGAGGGGAAGAGTTGCATTCACTTATTAATGATCAGGCGTCGAACTACCACTAGTCATGATGAACGGATGTCCCATCATGGAGGCACTATGCCTTCAGCAACTACCCTTAGACCTCAAGCAGAACTCATACATACAATCCATCAAAAAAGATTCAGAAAAAAAGGGTCAGTTTCCTGTACCGACCCAGTAAATATCAGACTCCTCATGCTATCCTCTACAAGAGCCTAAAAATGGAGTACTGCAGTCATATTTGGGCGGGAGCTGCCCAGACCTCACTTCTCAATCTCGACAGGGTCCAAGAGTGTGTCTGCATCCTTGTGGGCAACATTTTCCACACTGCAACTCCTATCACAGACGGGATGCGGCAAGCCTCTCATTGCTCTATCGCTACTTCCATGGAAAATGCTCAGATGGATTACATTCCTTAGTTCTGCCAGTTATGACTTTCATGGCTAGGACCTGCCCTGCCACTCAACATTGTAGCAAGCCGCCCTGCCACTCAACATTGTAGCAAGCCGCCCTGCCACTCAACATTGTAGCAAGCCGCCCTGCCACTCAACATTGTAGCAAGCGCCCTGCCACCAGCTCAACATTGTAGCAAGCCGCCCTGCCACTCAACATTGTAGCAAGCCGCCCTGCCACTCAACATTGTAGCAAGCCGCCCTGCCACTCAACATTGTAGCAAGCCGCCCTGCCACTCAACATTGTAGCAAGCCGCCCTGCCACACAACATTGTAGCAAGCCGCCCTGCCACTCAACATTGTGCCACTCAAAGCAAGCCCCCTGCCACATTCAACATTGTAGCCACTCAACAAGCCGCCCTGCCACACAACATTGTAGCAAGCCGCCCTCATTCTCTCCATTGGTGAGAAGTTCCACTCAAGCAGCTTCTTCTCGTGAACCACTTCTTTAAAAAATTACTTCACTACTTTAGGATAAATTCCAAGTTATGCTATTCTATTAGCTGGTGTTCCCAAGAGGAACCTCAACTAAGTTGAAATCAGACTCAACACTGTTTAACTTTGATGATTGAACAAAAACCAGTATTATCAGCAAGATTCAATTATAGACAGAGTACATTAAACATTTTTAATCATTGTTAGTGAATTTAAAAGAAGAAAAACAAAAACACTAAATAAAAATACACTAAGAATCCTCATTACCACAAAGATCACACTCCCTTGCTTGAAAATGGCAAAGTATTAGCTGAACGCTTACAGAACAATTTGCACTATAGATAATTTCTCCACATAGCCCTATTAAAAAAAAAAAAATTTGTAAGAAAATCGATTTAAAATAAATAATTTTTTTTGTTTTTAAATTTACAAAATATTCCTTGTCTTGCATTTAACTAAATTCATTATAATATAAATTCATTAGTAAATACGGATCTTATCCAAATTACCAGAAGCAAATTTACAATAGTGTGTGTGTATATATAAACTAAATTGTTAATTACTGATGAAGCAGATTATAATTTATGCCACAATAGGAGAAAGTGAAAACAACTTGAAATTTTGTCTGATTGATCTCCATTGCAAAAGATGAAGTGGCAAATTAAATATTTTCAGAAAAAAGAAAAAAAATGAAATGCTTATTATAATTATGCCTAACTTCTTATAAAAGCCAAATGAAAATAAACCCATAAACAGTGATAATAAAAATTCTTCCTAAATAATTTCTAGATTCTGATGTCATAATCAAGTCATCTATAAAAGCTTGCATTGAAGTAAATAACCAAAAGCAATGGATTGAAAATTTCAACAGGAAATCAAGACAAAAAAAAAAAAAGCCTTAGCTTTAAACAGTAATACTAAAAAGTTATTTTTCAGTTTTTGTCATTAAAGTTGCAATGACTAAATTGCAGACATCTTTTATTAAAGCAAAATTAACCCAAATTCCCAGCATCAATGTAAAAAAAAAAAAAAAAAAAAAAAAGTGCCATCTTATAATTGTCATCATTTTTGTTGGGTTATATAAAGCAGTTGTGGTTTAAAAAATATCCTACCATTGTTTGCAGTAATGCTGCTTGTATTAAACCATAATACTTGTTTTAATAACAAAATTGCAAGGTCCTGTGAATACTTCATTTTATGAGTGTCTCCCAGCTCAAGGACAAATCTGTTAGAAGTGAAGGAGTTTATTGGTTTATGGCAGTTCTCATGTCTGAAGAGAAAGTGATCAGGAGGGAGCTTGATGACAACAAAGTTAAACAGTGCTGAAATAATTGTGTGTGTGTGTGTGTGTGTGTGTGTGTGTGTGTGTGTGATTAATGTAGATTTGGGCAGCAACCTTTTATTATTTAGTTTTTACAGCGTTCTTGCATTTTTCCATTTGGTGGGAGTGAGCAAGTACAAAAACTGCCCAAATTGTCAATTGCCCCAAGACTTTCAGCTACTTTTGCCATTTTCAAGGGGGTTGTTTTTGGTGACGTTAGTTTATTTTCATGTTTTGACTGTGTGAGATGTTGTTCATGAATTATAGTAGGAGCATTAATTTCAAGCCATTATATGTTGGGCATGGTTGGAATTTGAGTGGGCGACTTTTGTATTACATGTTAAATGTTTTTTTTTTTTTATGGCGCTTTGCTCCGATAAGTAACATGTCAGGTGTCTACTCAAGGAGGTGGTCATATGGCCGATTATATATATATATATAATTTAAAACATGACAAAATCATTTGTTGTGGTGTTCTTATTAATTGTAAAACTCTTCAGTTACAAGTGGCAGGAGCTTATTGTGGTTCCCAAGTCTGTGAGGAGAAAGCTTATGGTTGGCTTGAGCTCAAGTCTG
Organism: Acanthosepion pharaonis; assembly: GCA_903632075.3. Taxonomy (NCBI): domain Eukaryota; kingdom Metazoa; phylum Mollusca; class Cephalopoda; order Sepiida; family Sepiidae; genus Acanthosepion; species Acanthosepion pharaonis. The sequence goes on from CAHIKZ030000799.1 coordinate 55,485, forward strand.
TCTCTAAACAACAGTGAAATAAGACAAAGAAAAAAATTAATAAAAATAATCAAAGGAATGACATGCTGAAGTATATAAAAGCACAACAAAATCAATACTTTGTCTTGTATAATATCTAACTCAAATATATTGCTATTCTCAGGTTTGTGAAATCAAAGCAAATACCATTTCATTGACAATGTGACAAAAAAGATTTCAAGACTCTGGATCATAGTGAAAAGGTAGCAAGGATTGCAATAAGGACAACTCTGGAAAAGCAACAGTGTCTGATATAGAAGAAAGAGGGGGAGAGAAAAGAAAAGAGAAACAAGACCAACAATTGAGAAATTAATCACAACTACAGCAACATTTTTCCAAGTATTAAAAAGAAAATCCATGAAGTCAGTGAAAGATGAGCAAGATATTCCTGTGATTTTCTTAACAGCATGAAAACTGAATTCTCATCTGGCCTGACATTGTAAGAAAAAGCTACCAGTTTCCATGAACAAATTCACAACAGTGAAGCATAACTAGATTCTTTGAAACAATTTAAGTGCCAAGCTGGTTAAATTGTTGTTTTAAAAGTTGTCACAGCCTTAGGAAACTGTGTTCCTGAAGAAAGTTTATGAATGACAGCATTATAGAAAAATTCAAACTACAATCATCAATGAAGAAAATTCTGCAATGTTGACTAAATAAAATGCCTGCCAGAAGAAAAGCCAGCATTGGGACAAAGTGCAGAAGGATCACACGTTCCCCACCCCTTGCATTAACGCTACTAGAACTCAAATTACTACTTGTCTGCATTGTATATTATGCTAATCCAGGTTTCAAGAATTGGTGGGTGGGCGTTTAATCAAAATGGGCAAGGTGTTAGTCTTGTAAAATACAAATCACAAAAAGCATGGATGACATATCCACATTTTACATTTTGTTTTTTTGGAAGAATTTCTATCTGCTGCTAGATTGCCCTGAGCAAGTATTGGACTCAAAAACAATATGTCCTACTGCTTATTAACAATGCAGTGTCACACAGTATGAAAAAACAATTAGAATAACCAAACAGGGCTATCTAGCATCCTTCCCTCCTCTACACAACATCAGTGCTATAGCAGCCTGATCAGGGAACCATTGCAACAATCAAGAAATATTATCATCATATGTTGCATGCCATCATCAGTGAAGATGTCACTGACAAAGTGTTGTAGAGTAGTTTTCACAGTGAAGGCCTGTATTTCAATGTCGTCCTAAATTAGGTTCGACGTACAAAACGTTAGGAACTTGAAATAAGAGTTAATGACGCAGCATTCTAGTTGTGATGGTTGATACTTCAATGTCCGACAGACTCACTCAACACCACTGAGCCCAACTGGCGACCACTACTTATGTGTGGGAGAGTCTATTAATAATAGAATAGGTACATCAGGTATAACACAAAGGACCATTGTAAATTACTAAGTCATTCACAGCAAAGAAAGCTTTGTTCATTATGGCCAATTCTTGGGACAGCAACAAGCCATTGACAGTCACAAACTACTGATACAATAGTGTGCATGACAGCAAAGCAGACACTTGTCCAGATCAAAAGCGTGACCATTGAAAAAAAAAAAAAAAAAAATCACAGAATTGCCAACAAAAAAGTTGTGATCAATGTTTGGGAAAACAGTGATAACATTGGTATAGACACTTGGCAATGATCAGATTATCAAGAATGAGGAACAAATAAAAGATACCACAGTAAGAGAAATAAACACTGTTGATGCATCTGTCAAAGATGCTGACAAAGACAAAAGGAACACTCGAACCTCAAGCAACTTGATATTTTCATCACAAAAGATTTGATGCATCACCTCAACAAATTCAACAAGGACTTGATGCACTTCCTGTGCACAAAAGGAAATGTACTTTTTTATAAATTACATGACTAAATTTTCAACTCCATTTTGCTAAATGGAATAACATTATTGTACAAATCAAAAATTTAAGCAATATTTTTTTCTCTTACACATTTTATCAGTTGAATGAAAGCAAACTTTAAATCTTTTTTGTGCATGTACAATATAGCTTCTTTTTAAGATCAGATCAATTATTCTAATACAAGCTGTCTTATTCAAATAATCAACTTGCCACTATTTGCTACACTGCCACAAAAAAATTTACAAAGAGTTAGGGTATAAACCCACAACAACACTTGTTTTGTTACTTCTTTCCTTGATCTTTTTTTTTTTTTTTTGAGAGTTGTATGTCCATTGAGACAATTCAATATAAATAAGGATCATTTTGGCTTAATTACAATATACCACTTGCATAGAAATATTTTATGATCTGATTTTTAAACTTATCTCCCATATTGTAATAGTCTATTTTTTTTGGCTCACAAACACTTAAAACCATAGTTGGGCCATAAAATATTACCCCACCATTTTATTTCTTTAGTTGATTTTAAACATTCCAAAAAATCAAATGGGTAAAAAATTGCCTTATCTCTAAGAGTAGGGCAATATAATAGTTTATAATAAAACTGCCATATTTCCCTGGCTTCAAGGATATTATTCCCACCATCACCTACTACTGTGGAAAATCATCCTCAATGTCTTGCAAGACAAAAGTTACTTTGACTTAATTCTATGGCTTTTTTGTTTGTTTTTTTTACACCCCAAATTTTGAAAGTCAAAACATTATAGATGTTTAATTGTAAATAAGACTTAAGTGTTTTATCTTTAATATTCATTACACAATCATTGATTTTTCTTAAAATATTCATATTGATACATAAATTTGATATTTCTAGTAGAAAAACTCAAAAACTGTCCCCATAATTCAAAACAAATACATGCCAATGTTTTAAGCAAATAAAATGCTAGTGATTCAATATTGCTATGTTTATGTTAAAGTATGCACAATACAAATTTATGAAAATCTTTATAATCTTACAAAAAACTCAAGAATTTGAAAGTTTACAAAGCAAAATTAAAACTGGAATGTATGCATTTTTTTTTTAATAGATGTGCATATTACTAAAAAAGGGAAAAATCAGTAATTTACAAAGCAAAAGAAAACTGAAAAAAAAAAAACAAAAAAAAAAAAAAAACACAAACACCTTGACAGCAAGCAATTTCAAACATTATCCACAGAAAGTAAACATTTTTCAATTCTTATCAGCATAAAAAAAATTCCAAGTAACTGCATTGATGGCATTTTCAAATTACTAATGGCAACTGATTTGTATTAATGACAGGGGTCAAAGATATTTGTAATCTAAGAACAACTTCAGGTGCAACATAAACCTGAAATTAAAAAGCAAGTTTCAAGTATCTATTCCAATTCTAAGAGGCCTGGTTGCTGCAAATCCTTCAAAGTTTTCAAAAGGCTGCCCAAGTTTAGGATGAAAGTAATTTACTGTTCAATTACTATCTGTCTATATTTCTGAGAGGAGGTATTATGTACACTATTTACATAATTCGGACTGTACACAAACATACTTCAGAATGGGATCATACATATATCGACAGGATGAGGGCTTAGCAATAGGCTCGCCATTATTACCAGCAATGGCAAATATATACATGGAATACTTTGAGGAAATGGTATTAGAATCTATATCTCTAAAGCCTACTCTATGGTTAAAGTATGTGGATGACACCTTCATACTCTAGCCACACCAGGAAGATGTTCAGTTTCTACTGGACCATGTGAACTTGATAAGACCTTTGATACAGTTCATGGAGAAAGAGTAACAGCACACTCCCATTCCTGGATGTTCTAATATCTCAAACAGAGCATAAGTTCAAGACATCTGTATACCGTAATCCGACATTCACCAGTCAGTACCTCAATTTCAACTCCCACCGTCCATACAATGTAAAGAAAGGGATCATCTGCTGCTTACAACACCAAGCAAAAGTCATAAGTGGTGACCCAGAGACATTAGATAAAGAATTGGACAGTATAAGTAGTACCCTACAATGTAACAACTATCCTGGGTACATGGCAGCAGCCCAAATAAACTGGGATAGGCGGGTACAAGCGGAGGACAACAACACTCAGAAAACAGTCTGCCTGCCTTGTGAAGGGGTTATCAGAGAAAATACAAAGGATCTGTGGTCCATATAACATCAGGGCAACCTTTAAAAGCTGGACAACAATTCGCAGATCTCTTTCCTAAGTAAGACCTCCCCCCAGAGGAGAACATGACTAAAGACTGTGTACGCTATCCCATGCAGCTGCAGAAAGAAATATAAAGGGGAGACAGGCCGCCCCCTTAAGGTAAGGGCTTCAAGAACACTAGAAAGCTGTAACACAAGGTGGAAGTGGAAAAATCATGCATGGCTGACCACATATGGAAAGGAAAGGGAGATCACCACCCTCTTTGGGATCAAGTTGAAATCATAGACAAAGAACATCATTGGAAAATTTGTAAACTTAAGGAATCAGCACATCAGATGCTAGGCCACAAAAATCTCCTGAGCCGACCAAGCATAGAAATGGATACAATATGGGAACCAGTAATAAGGAGTACTAGAGAAAAGCAATAACAATGAAAATTGCAATATGAGCACTGGTAAAAATGGTTGCTGAAGACATTAGGTTTATAATACACAGATGTCCTCAAGGACACATGGCACAGTGGATAAAGGTGTTAGTTATATCCAGTGAAAGGACCCAAATAGTGCGAGTTCAATACCTGGTTATGGCAGTGGAGAACTTTTCAGAGGGGAATAACAGGAGATAACTAGAACAGTCTACCCCAGCAATCAAAATAAAGGGCTCAGTTCGACATTCCAACCACCTGAAGAAGGCTGGAGCGTAGAACAGCCAAAAAATGGCAACAAAGATGAGGACAATAGTCCGAATAATGTAAATAGTGCTCAATTGCTGCTTACCTAAACCAAAACTATTGTACATTTTTTAGTGCCTCCAGTGGGAATCCATTTCTTTCAGTCTTTGCAATTGAAGTGGATCAAAATATACAGTATATTACAAGTTCACAATTGCTAGAAAACTGTTCAACAAGACTTGTCATAATTCCTTGATAAAGACTTCCTCCTTATAGCAATCCATTGAATCGTCAACTTTTTTTTTTTTTTTATATTCCTCTGGGAGATTACCCGGCCTTCATTTCTTCACTGTTCTCATCTTAAATTCTATTGCAAGATCCGTTTTCTCACCATACTCAAACATTTGTTTCAATACTTCAATGAGGTATCTTGCCGATTTCATGAGGTTTTTGGAGTTCGGATGTTTTGAAACCGCTTTTACTTTTTCTACCATATTCCAGACACTAAGACAATTTCTGTCTTCAGCTTACAGATATCCCAAAATGCCATATGCTTGTAATAAAAGACTTGTTAAACAACTATCAGAAATCAAGAAGGGAAGTGATATCAAAAGTAATTTCCATTTGAGATTAAGATATTCAACACTCCAAAACAAAACGGCAATTAAAAAGGTGTAACAACTTTGGTTGTTAAAAATATACTTATTTTCAATATAGCAGCAAAGGGCAGAAAATATTTAGAAGAAAGATCTTTGAGCAGACTTCCATCTTGAACAGTTCCTGACAATATGCACCAGAACGAAGGAGTTTAAACATTTTTTTTTTTTTTAGACTTGTTTTACAGAATATTGAAAAATTTACATAAAGTTGAAACTGGAGATAAACACAAGGTGAATGCTGAGCAAAGAGACAAAGTAATAACAGTAATAAAGCCTATGGTTAAAACAATTTTTTTTTAGAAATTCTTTAAAAAAATAATTTCAGCTAATTTCTCTTCAAAATGAGCTAATGAGATTAAGAAAAAAAAAAGTTATTGTATGAACTACTGAAAAACTATATACTGCTGCTGACCTAGTCATATGGCTATTCTAGATTATATTTTCTGTCTAAATTTCTGAGATAGGTTATTTACAGTCAGACTAATGTCTTCATCTTTGTTATTATCACAACATTTCAGCCAGTGCGTTTGCCAGGTGCCTGCCAATCTGAGTAACCTCAGGAAATTTCCCTGAAGAATATCCAGATCAACAGATTCCTGAAGTTGGCAAGAGAGCACAACAGATGATTTTATAAAGATGAAGGCATTAGTTCAAATCATGTAAAAGTTATTGGTACAGTTTGTATCATTTTTATTTAATAAGACCATTATTGAAAGGTTCTTTACTTGCCAAAATAAAAGGGCAAATTTCACACAAAGTAATGTAGGCTAGAATTATTTGGCATTTGATTGAACACATTAGCTATGGCTTACTGAGTTTTCTAACCATTATGTAAGTCACCTTATTACTGACTTATGCTTAACAATTTTCTCAGTCTTATTGGCCTGAAAGGGTAAAAAAGATTTTGCAATAAATTTGTTTTTCATAAGAGAGCTCAACTTGTTTAATGAAGGATCTATGACATTTAAAATTTTTCATTTTAAAGATGTGCCATTTTTACCATTAACAATTCTACAGAGATTACTTTACATCAAAAAGTTAAATTAGGAAAATTACAGAAAACTTAATTTTGCAGCTATTAAAAAAGGTTTTTTTTTTTTTTTTTGTTTTTTTCTCAGAGACTTATGATTTTATTTTTCTTAAAATTCCTGATCTATTATCAACTTAACCTTTTTTTTTTTTCAAGAATTCATTATGATGTTATTTTAATCTTTGGTCAGAATGTCAGAAAAATGATTTTGAATTGTTCTGGGCATCTTAAATACTAATGAATGATTGCTTACCTACTGCAACACATATTTCAAGGAAGTAACCATAGTTTGTTTTTTTTTAACCCAAGTACTTTTGATCTTTTCTAAAGTCATCTTCAGGGGTAAATTACAAAGACAAACATTGTAACCGAGATAAAAATCTACATTCCATTGGGATGGTGATTTTTAAAAACACATGTGAATGCACTGTTATAGTAGTTTTAGAATTTTAAATTCATCCATTGCAGTTATGGAATTTTTTTTTGGCAAAACAAGCATTTCACTATAAGGAAATGACTGGAAATTAGTACAAATGTAAAATGGCATTAAATGTTATATGCACTTTAATATGTTGTTGCTACATTTGTAATAAATTTTGTTGAGTGTTGGCTGGATAATTTTGATATAGAGGGCCTTCCAGAATTTGAAGTTTTTGTTTATTTTCATGATGTAGTATATAAGTAGATGCATATTATTCAATGAAACATTTGAATGAAGATATGCTGCATATTATATATATATATCTCGCATACACACACAGGAGAGAGAGAGAGACCACTAAGAAAATTTCTGGTGGTGTACTATTCAGCCATTGCAAATGCTAAAGATGTATTTTTCAAACAGCTTAAATTTTCATAACCAAATTACTTCCTCCCCCCCCTTAAAGTAAAGGTTGTTTTGAAACCCACCCTGGTATTTTCAAAGATGGTAAATCATTTTTCCCTACAGTTTTCATACCAAACATAATAAAGTTAAAAGAATATAAAAAAAATATATAAATCTATTATTTAAAAATTATTTGCCTATATCAAACACTAGTCTCCTCAAAACAAGAATTAGAAATATTACTATTATTAAAAGTTGATAAGTCGTCCACGAAAAAGAAAAGGTAAACTAGTTTGATAAAAATCTAACACACACCAGTATTGCTTTCAGTAAATTAAACAAAGTATTTTTCATAAGAAATACACAAAGGCCAGATATAAATAACAGGTTTTTATTGAAATCTAAAGATAGCTGCTATTGCTGTATCAATAGTTCAGAGTTATTAGAGTTCAACTACACTAGCACTTAGTAGGCATTAAATAGTCACATGGAAAACAGGCTCAAAAAAGCAGATTTGATCTTTGAGTAATTAAAATGAAAAGAAAAATTTATTTAAAAAAATATAACTAACTTTGCAACTAATTTTAATCCAAAAAGTTATAGACAAACAAAAGAAAGCAAAATAAACTCATTTCATACATATAAGTGTATATTTGCACACCAACCTTTCTTTTCAACAGCTTTCATTAAATATAGCAGACAAGGAAGATTTTTTTTTTTTTATTTAGTTTTTCCGTTTTGAAGGATTAAGTGAGTAGAGAGATTTTCCATAATTTTCATTGTCCCATGTGCTTTCGGCCACTTTAGCCATTTTCAAGAGTGTTATTAGTTTTTCCGCATGTTTTGACCATTAAGTCATATTCATGTGTAGTTTTGAATAGGAACATTTATTCCAAGCCTTCACTTGTTGAGTGCAGCTGAAATTTGTGTGAGCATCTATTTTTTTTTTTTTTAAATTTAACACTTCATTTCCACTGTTAAATAAGGTGAAGTTGATAGAAGAGAGAGAGATGTTTGATATATAGGATCAATATAATAATTCTAATTCTTGAAAATGGCTAAAAAGCTTGGGACAATGAAAACTATGGAAAATTTCTGTACTAACTTACTACTACAAAATAGGAAAACTAAAATAAAATCTTCCTTGTCTGCCATATTTAATTATATATATATATATATATATATATATATATATATATGTATGTGTGTGTTTTCTCATGCCTTGTTCTTGGACACCTCTCTAGCACTAACAACGGTACCATTTCCATTTTGAATGACAATAAGCTTCATACATTTTCTAATTTACATACAACACAAAAAGGATTACGGAAAGGAGAAATGGGACAAAAAAAAGGGGGGGGGAGAAAAAATTACTTTACACAAAAGAGCAGAAAAGTTGGGGATTGAACAATAGCAGAAATTTGTCTTTGTCAAAAAATTAATGGAAAAAAGAGCATTCCAGGAAAAATGGACAGGATACAAACATATGGTTAAAATGGTTGCATTAAAATATCAAGGAAAAAATGAGAATTATCAAATTAGCTTTTATATTTAAAAAATAAAAAAGTCTAGAGTATTTTCTATGGTTTTCTACATTTTTTTCTTTTTTTTTTTTTTACTGCAAGTTAATCTGTTGCTCTTGAGGGAAGAGAAAAAAAAAAGTGTGAGTGGAGGGAGGGTATTGTGCTGCTTCGCACCCAATATGAAACTGTAGCAGTAACAGAAGAGCTGTGTAAAAACTTGTCACACAATCCATTTTTACCACTGTACTATTGGTGAATATTTATAGGGTGCTGCATACCCCTGAATATTCGTTACAAGAAGATTGCAGTTCTCAAGAGAAAGGGGGTGACATCATTAAGCTACTAACAGATAAAAACAAAACATACATATATATGTAAATATTTTTCTTTCAAGTAACATAAAATTACTAGTTTTTAAGTTCATAATAGGAGATAAAATTTAATAAAGTTTTACAAAATTTTAAAGAGCTGCACTAAACATTTCTCTTTTCTTTGTAAAACTCATGTTCATATATGTCCAGACATAGACGAACATAATTCTCCATAGATTTTTCTTTATTATCTGTGAGTTCCCATGCAATCTTGTAAAAGAGAGTGGATTGTTTTGCCCACTGTTTGGAATTCTCTCTGACTCCAAGGCTAGAGAGCAGTTACAACTATTATTTAACCTATAGCTGGGAGAAAGAAGAGAGTCATGTCTTTCCCAAGGACATTTTACATGTTAGACTCCATTTTAAAAATAAAAAATAGAGAACAAAAAAAGTAGCGATATTGTACAAGTTTAAGAACGCTGTGTCATTTAGGACAGTATTTAATTGAATCCAATTACATTATATTCAAAATAAGTATATATTCTATTTGTATTTTTGACATCTTAAAATTATTTAAACAATATACAAGTTATAAGAAAGAGTTAGCATATTCACTAACAGAAACGAAACAGAATCTTGAATTAAAAAGCAAAGAAAAAAAAAAAAAAAAACAACCCCCACCAAAAAAAGACTGTGTGTGTGTATATATATATATATATATATATATATATATATGTAGAAATTTTGAAAAACAAACAAAAATCCATAAATGTAGTTAAAATGAAAGTTATCTGTTTTACTCTTGGATAAGACTTGTGTTTTTATGTCCATCGTTTTCGTCATATTGAACTGAATTTGTATTTTAATGAATTTGTCTTGAAAATGGTTTATTAAAACCGAAACGTCTGACGTCGACAATTCTTTCATTTTAACTACATTTATGGATTTTTGTTTGTTTTTCAAAATTTCTACATTCTGTCGGATTTTATCCATTTACACTTGCTTATATATATATATATATATATATATATATATATATATAAAAATAAGGGTACACATCTTTTAATGTCCAAATTCAATTGGTTTTATCTCCATTAAAAAAAAAAAAAAAAAAAAAAGATTGGTTTTAGGTTACATGTGTAATAACAGTGTGCACTTTTAGAAATAGTACCAAAATTGCTGTATTTTAACAAAGTCATGTTTTCTACATATATTTTCATTAAAAATGCAGCACAAATATAACAATTTTTATGTGCAGTTTATAGAGAAGATACAGTGATTGTGTCAAATCATATCTGCAAATTTTCATGCTGGAAATTTTACTGAACAATGTTCAAATAGAAACATTGTGCTTTAATAGCAACAAAAATAAAGACATTATTTGAGAATAAACTAATATATAATGTAGGAGACAACCACAATATATTCAAAATATCCAAATGAAGTGATGAAAATCATTTGAATTGGTTTGTTTATGCTAATTTTTGGATGTTTAGTTGTCACTAATGAAAATGAGGATTCATCACATGGGATCATAAACCAAGGCAAGTGAACTACAAGTAAAAATATGTGGATGTATATATGGTGGGGAGCAGTCCCTAGAGAATTAAACAATTTATTCAAAAAAATACTTCTTCCAATTAAACCAATTGTAGGCAGCAATCAGAATTTGTTTAGATGAAGGACACAATACTGCAGCAGGGTAACATTAGACTTGTTTCTTTGCTGACTAGACAAAAATTGTTACAGTTCGACTGGAAAGTTTTCAGTTTTCACTCATCTGCTCTATCCAGCAGAAATTGCACTTTTAGATTACCATTTATTTTAATCTTTACAGAATTTTCTTAAATTGGGGGTGAGGAGAATTCAGTTCCTTAGAAGGTGGAGAAAACCAAAAACATTCCCAGAGAACTGAATTATGAAATTGCCCAAAAGAGGAAATAGTAAACATGTTGGAAAAAAAAAAAAAAAAAAAAAAAAAGAAGGGGGGGGGAGACAAAGAAAAATTAAATATTTTACATCACGCAATATAACACACAAACTTACAGTTCAATAGTTTATCAGTTAAATATTTCACAACTTAAAATGTCCAATTCAAATTATTTTGGAAGTTTACTAGCTATGAAGATGTAAATCCACATACTGTGTATTCCAATAAGCATTTACATTGTAAATTTTACAATATATGAAAATGTAAAGATAAATAAACCCATATGAATAAAGATTTCTGATGGAATATTTCGGTAAAAATATTTAGCCGATTTTCCATAAAAATTAAAATTTTCTTAAGAAAAACAAAAAAACAAATAAACAAAACACGGGGAAAAGTAAAGCAAGCGATAGTGAAAAATAAATTCAGATATCACTTAAAATTAAAAGTACTCAGTTTGGCAGAAGTAAATAAGTTCCATTTGAAAACTGATGAAAATAGACTGACATGCAGCATTGTTTTCTCACCACACAGGAAGGTGTGGATAACAAATTGGAGATGCAGTCATCAGGAAAATAAAAATAGAATATCAACAGATGACTGGAGAATGTGTTTATGAAATACAAAGAAATTCTCAAGATAATAAAGACATTCTGATCGTTTTCTGAAAATAATTGAATAAGAGCAAAAAAAAGTCATTTTTTTTCTCAATTATTCTAGCATTGACAAGTTTGCACTGAAATATCAAATGTTTGAGGTTCTTGTTTTTTTTTTAAATGGCAATGCCCCAAAAAATAAATTTCAAATAATTCGCAAAGAAAGATCAAAGGATTTTTTCTTTTTAATATAAAAATTATTTCCTTTTAAATTCAATCGTTTTTAGAACCGTGGAAATTTTTATGAAAATTTTTATTTCATGACGTCAATGCAGGACCATTTGTAGTGGAAATTTGAACATTTGTTTTTTTTTTTTTGTTTTTTTTTTTTGCAATGAAGAAAAAAAAAATTGCAAGTTCTTGTAAGAAAAATAAAATCAGATAATTCTCAGATTTTAATGAAACTTTTTAGGACTTATTCAGAAATTAAATTATTACTGAAACTTTTTTCTTTTTAAAAAAAGTAAATCTTCATAAAATCCTCCCTCGCCCCATCTGTTACCGCTCACCTAATTTTTATGAAATTTCAAGAAGTTATTTTTTTGTACCACTTATTGGTTATATTTGTTTTGTTATAAGGACAAGTCCTCGGAGAATTTAATTCAATTCTTGGGGATCAAACAGAACCCCCAGCTGTAGAAAATCTGCCCTGAATTGTAAAATAAAACTTTAAAACCAAGACTTGTTTGTTTTTTTTTAAGGAAAGCTTTTAATTTCTTTTAAAATATATTGCAGACACTATTGTCCTAAGAAAAAAAAAAAAGGATTTTTTTTGAATAATGAAATTTTATAAGTAATGTTTTCATTTTTTTTTTTTAATTTATACACTAAATCTTTAAGTCGTAGCAGTCAAGTGATAATTCAATGATTGGTTAGCATTTAAAAATAATTATAATTTTTTTGCGTGTGCATAAACGTGGCAATTTTGTAAATAATGTCCATACACAACATTAGAAAATAAAAGTGGTACCTATGATGATAGAAAAGTTAATTTTCTAACATTCTCTCAACAAGTATCTTCGTAGGTGAGGCTATAAAGTCAAAATACCCAAAAAGTCAATGAAATATTATTACCGTAGTTTGCTAAAAAAAAAAAAAAAAAAAAAAAAAAAAAACATTCAAGAAATTTCTTTCAGTTCTGTCCCTCTTAATTTCTTAAATTTCCCAAACATGTCAACAAATCGCAGAACACTTCAGAAAAACACATGTATGAAAAATGCTTTTCTGTAACATTTTTGTTCTAGTTTAAAAGTCTTTATAATAAAGACTTTATTAGTTAATTTCCCTCAAATAACATTTCAGAATATTTGAATAATAGTATTTTATTTTTTAACATTTTTTCTTCAAAGGATTATTTTGTGGTTATTACCTATCTGCCAATATGGACGAATTTATTTTTTTTCTGATATAACTAGATCAACAAAAAAAAAAAAAAAAAACATACACAGATGAAGTCAGGTTTTTAAATTGAGGGCGCGATAGTAAATTTTCGTTCAGTTATCACAAAAATATAAATAAAAATCAATTGTTTGGTTTTGCAAATAAGACCTGTTTAATAATATTAAAATTAATATAAACAGAAGAAAATCAGTTATTTTTAAAAATCATATAGAAATGGTTCAAAACAAGATTCTCCAAGTCTAAACTTAGGACGAGAAAAGCCTGACACCTTTCTTTTCTTACGATGTAAAGAAAAACAATAACATGCTGGATTATGGTACCAAATTTTCACAGTTCGATCGATGTAAATAATATCCACTAGTGAATTAAATGCAATTAAGACTATAAAAAAATTCATTTCAGACGAGATATTTTGTAGATTTTTTTTTTTTTTATAGACTATCCAAATTCCGGACCATTTTTAACACAAATGAACACACTGACAGTTTTCTTAGCCAGATTTCCAATAAAAAAAAAAAAAAAATCTTTCAGTACCGAGAGCAATTACAATATATACCAGTATTAGTACTGGTTTTGTTTTTTATATTTGTTACTAACAGCCAGATTTTTCTAGGCGACCTTCAATCTCATTCAGAAAAAGTGTTTACCATCGTAAATAAAGTCACTTGCACCCATGCAAGTCAAATGTTTTTTTTAAATCAATAAAATAAATCTACAGTTCTACACAAATTTATTTTTTAATAATACAATGTGTACACATTTTCTTGAAATATAAAGAAAAAAATGTTATGCCCACTGTTTAAATTAAATTCATCAGAAAAAAATAAGAGTGATTAAATGCCTCAATGAATTCCCCCCCCCAAAAAAAAGAAAAGCTATTTTAAAGAGTTGTTTGGCCAATAGATTTGAGAGAGAGTTTTATTTAGAGAGGTGCTCATTTTTATGCTCATCAGGAGCACCTGAATATTTTAAAATAAGAATGCCATCAAAATATGTAGTCAATTTATTTCTCATGAGAATAAAGTGAAACTAAAAACTTTAAAATAAAAAGATTATAAAATTGAAGAAACTGAGATTTTCTGCTTTTAAACTTTTAATAAACAGTGTCTAAAAAAGGAAAAGAAAAATCAAAGTTCAAAGAGTTTAAAAACGTTTGGTAAAATATTTCAAAAATGGAAATAATTTAAAATTGTGGCAATAGAACAAGTTTAGGGTTGATGTCCCACTTGTGTGTTATAAACCCGGATGATTGAATCGAAAGAAATGAATGAATATTGAATACTAGCATTCACCTCCACCCAGTCTCCTCGAGTCAAGATAAAGAATTCAATTGCAAATTTATAAATATCACAATTCAAAAATTCACTGATAACAAGATCATAAAAAACATGCTCGATGTATGTCAATTAGAGTGAAATTGCCTTTAACAAAATAAATTGTGCAATATTGTTGAGTGGTAGAGGTGAGGAATGTGCCGGTCTTGAAGCCATATGTTGAGTAAGAAGCCGATCAGCACGAAAAGGGTTTTTTTTTTGGGGGGTATTAAGTTAGATTTTTAAAGAAAAGTTCCTAAAAAGTCATAAACAAGAATATAATAATAATTACAACAATAATAAAGACATATTCATTTAGCAGTAAAAACGAAAATTTTTAATTAATTGAAAGAGTGGGAAAAAGAAAAAAGGGGGAGGAATGTGACAAACGAAGGAAATAGCAAATTTAAACAGAAAAGGTGGGGGCTGTTGAACGAACAGATATCAGAGTTCGTTTTAAAGACCGCTGTAAGTAATAAGTTAGACTAGGTAAACAGCAAACTAAAGCCAGTTTTATTATTATTATTATTCCCTAGCATTATTCAGTCTAGCTTTTCCTCACGAGAAGCTGCAATGCCGCCGCCATATTGGACTGTGGTGCCTGCTACTAATTCTCACGCGCTTGCGCATCCATACAACAAATGGAAGGCAACAGTGTGCGATTCACATTATTATTTGCTTACGTACGATTACTGGTGAGAATGGCAGGGTTGTTTTTGTGTAAGTTAACGAACGTCTATACTTACAGGACTTCCTACATGTTGTCATCCCACCTCATTTTTGCAACTAAACAGTTTTGTTTTGAAGACAACAAAGCTGCTTTCGTAAGAAGAGAGGAGAGGATATTAGATATCTTAAACTTCGTGTTATTTTTATTCAATTGTGATACATTTTTTTTTCTTTTTTTACATGCAAGAAATAATAAAAATGGGCACAAACTACAAATATTTTTACAACCTGATGCATCTTTTTTGCTTAAAAAAAAAAAAAAAAAAAAAAAGCCTCATTTAGGGGCTTCCGACCAACATAAATTATTTAGGAATAAAAAACGAATATGCAAAAGAAAATAAAGCGCTTTATTCGGTGTTAAGAATGTGTAGGAAACTCCAATGTAAAGAGATTTAGACATTAAGAGATTTTTTTTTAGTTAACAAAAAAATAAATAAAGTAAAAACGTAAATAGAACACCCCCGCAATAATGTCAGCTGGTATTTGTTTGACATTTCAGCTCTAACAGCAATAAATTTAATAAGACAATACAATAAGAACATTGTTTTGTTAGGGCTGTTGTTGGTAATCTGCCATGTTTCTTGCACATTGAAATTATCGGGTATTATTTGTAATAATCAATTAAAAATTGTTAAAAAAAAAAAAAAAATAAAAAATATGGTAATAAATTTCCGAAAAACAAGATTTTAAAAAATGCTGAGGAGACATAAAAAAATTTTAATTTATTTTTACATCTCTGCAGCTAAAGATTATCTTTTTTTTAATTCTAATGAAGTTGAAAAATCGATTTAAGCAATCTGATGAAGATAAAGACTAAAAACAAAAACAGGAGTAGAATGGAAAAATAAGTAAAGTAAAAAATAATGAGCAATATTTTGAAAGAAATTTTTGATTTGAGTGAGGATTAAAAATTTATTGTATTTCATCAGATGAAACTGAAATTTCATCAAATCAACAAGCACCCGGCATTACTAGAATTTTTTTTTTTTAAATTTAATCAAGTTACTTTGCTAAAAATAAACACAAAATAATGTGCGTATCAAACAATTTCAAAAAAGCAATTTAAAGAGAGGTGGAAAAACTCAAAGGAAATAAAAGATAATTTTACTACAAGAAAAAAATAGCCTCTGCAATGAAATTGCAGACAATAAGTGATTTTAGTTTATATATAAAAGAACTGACTAATTTTCACTAACAGACAAATTTCCAAAAAAGCGCATACCAAATTCAGCAGCAACACGTTTGTTTACATTCAATATAAACAATCGATAAGAAGGATGGCGAACTCGACAAGAAGGTATCATTGTTTAGACAGGTAAGCACACCTGGTTAGAGGCGACGATTAATAATAGTTTAAAAATTAAAGTTTATCATTAACCCTAGACAAAATATGCCCAAGTCTCATATCAATAGAATGAACTCAAAAAAGAAATCCAGGGTGTGACTTGAAAAACAATCATAATTTAAAAAAATTAAAAAAAAAAAAATAAAAAAATCTATAGTTACAAAGAAAAAAAAAAAAGGGACTGTGCGTAACAAATCAAATATTTAATGGACAAATATTCGTTTCTGTCTTTCAAGAATTAAAAAAAAAAATACAAGAACTTGCTTTTTTTTTTTACAAATTTTCATTTAAATAAAAATTACTTCAAGCAAGACTCAAGTCAAGAGTAACACATTAACATTAAGAAACAGGTGTTCATTTCTGGTGAAATCAAATAAAACAAAAAGTCTAATAAAATATAAAAAGAAATCATTTAATTATAAACATTAGATTTTTAAATAACTAAGAAGGGTTCTTAAAATCCTTAAATCGTCCACAAATTGTTGAGTACTGGCCTATTTTATTTTATTGACTCATGAGCTGAGGATCTGCAATTTAAGATCAAATTCCTTTAAAAATCCATACATACAATGATACATTCTTAATACCAAATGATTTAATTTACGACTTCATAGACTCTCCAAATGAATTGGGGGGGGGGTGATTGGTACAAAATATTATAAAGTGCATTTATCATCGCATCAATTCGGTCTGTGATTCCAGTTCTTGGCCTTGACCTTATAATTTCAACTTTATTGGCTGGTACTTTTTTATGCATTTTTTCTCAGCAACAGGGTTTTTTTTTTTTATGAGTAAATATTCTTTCAATTTAATGGAAGAAAAAAAAAGATCGGGGACAGACAAGTGTTATTTTCAGGTCTAAGAACAGATCGATATAATTAATAATGTCAGATTTTTTTTGTTTAGTCGTAAGAATGGCAGATCGCTCAACCAACACACATCGAACAAGACAGGGAAAAAGAAAAATGAACACTAAGATACTTTCACGTGATTAAAATTAAGTCTTAAATGCCTCGAGAATAAAAAGAAATTATACTTAAAAAGAAATTATAGTACGCTTTGTTGGTTTGCATTGTACTTTTTTTTTTTTACTGGTTGATACCAGTTTAAGCACGAGTCATATTGTCGGTATTGTAAAAAGCTGTTATTGTATTTTTTACAAAAAATGTTACATTTTAAAAGTAAAACATAAAAAAAAAAAAAAAAAATACAAAAAAGGTGATTAATTTATTTTTTATATCTGTGCATCACAAGTCGGCTACTTACAAGTACAAATTAAATCGTTAGATAAAAAAGTAGCTGTTTAAAACAAGAAATACAAACCTTACTTACCTACACCTTGGTAGAGGAGGATTCTATTTAATAATTGATTGAAAGCGTTAGTTTTCTTTGCCATACCTCATATCGTAAATCTGCCTCATTTTAAAACTTAACAGCTGATCCAAGAAAGAAAAAAATGACATAGTAGAAAAAAAAAAAAAAAAAAAAAAAAAGGGTGGGATTTTTTTTTATTCATAATGCTTGTCAACAGTAAGTTTTACAAAAAGGTGGTCACGTGACCAAAACCGTCTCATGTCTGTTACTTAAATGTAGAATTTGATGTCGTACAAGTGATCTATTTCATCTATTCTTTTCGTAGCTTTTGTCACCCACTTCCCAAAAAGACATCCTGTGGTTTTAAATGTAAAGACTAAGATTATATATATATGTTTTTTTAAAGTCATGCTTGCAATATGAAAGCATACAAAATCCTGTTGAGACGATTTAAAATGAATGAGGGTGTGGTGATGGAGGTGAAGATTAAAAATGAATGCTATCAAAAGTTTTAAATAAAGGTATGTTCGCAATATGAGAAATAGGAAAGTAAAAAAGATAACGCTTTCTTTAAGGGAAATGTTTGACAACGATTGAAAGATGATTGTCAAGAATTAAGATGGATTGATTTTTTTTTCTTTTTTAATAAAAGTGAAGACTTTTTCTTACCTTAGGGATGAGTCCCTCGGCGGACTTCTCCGCCGATTTATACAACTTTGCCATGATGAGCCGCTGAGAAAAGGTGAAGGCCGGGTGGTTGGCTGCCATCACAAGAATTGTGAGGATTTCGTATATAGTCACCACAGCCATAGAAGGCATCACCTGCAGGGCCCGAGACACATTGGCTTCAAGCAATTTGAAAAGAATATTAGAACACTGCTGGTTGGTCGAGTAGAGGAGGGCCAACGACAGGGACAGTTTGTTACGGAGACTTTCTTCACTCATGATGTTCGAAGATGAAGATGAATTGCAAGAACCAGCAGCACCAGTGGCAGTCGAAGAACCTGAGGACGTGGAACTGTCATTCGACGTCGTGTTGTTGATGGAAGCGTTGGTGTTTTTGGCGAGATCGATGTGATTGTTGGCTTTGATCTCGGCATCCCTTAATTTGTGGTAGTCCTTCTTGCCCAGGTTCTCGAGGAACGTTCCGAGAAATCGTAGCTCGGGCGGTACGCACATATGGAGCAGGCCACACATGATGTCGATCCTTGTGTGAGGATTCAATTTCTTGAACCACTCACACACAACTTCCGTGCACACCATTCTAATAAAAAAAATAGAGAGTAGGTGGTAGTGAAGAAGACACAGGATGCTGGTGGCGACCCTCTAGGGTCGTCTCCTGTCGTTAATTTTTCACTTCTATTTTACTGTTTCTTTTTTAACAGTGTTACCTCCTCTGATTGACCCTCCTCCGTAGTGGCGACCGCCTCCTACTCGGCGTCGTGGTCAACGTCTTTACGTCCTGTTCCGAGACGTCGTGCAGTTTCTGGTAATGAAGTTGGTTACAATCGTTATTGTAGTTGGGCCAACAACAGAAATGGGGACTGCTAGAAATTCGGTCCATGAAGCGTCGTGGTCGCCATGTCAAAGTCTTGCTAGAAATAAGCTTCATCCGGGTCCTTTACTGTTAGCCAATCACTGCTCTGCTTTGGCATGCTAACGTCTGTTTTGTTAGTAAATACGGATACGCATTAGCGCTATGAGAATAAACAAGTACGCAAGCATAAAAAACGTTATTTATGGTTCTTATGCAACAACAATTGCATAATATTAATTAATAAACATTTATTTTTGATTTATTAATGTTTTTTTAAAGATGAAAATTATGTGACGAATTCAACAGGATTCAATTTTCATATATTCTGGGCCCCCATATTTGTAATTGAGCAAGCGTCTAATACTGACCGTTAAAAGAGTGAAATATTTTGACAACGTTCAACTTGTGGAGCTTTAGGTTCGAAAAGTGTGAAATGTAATTAGACGTACTTTGTAATCCAAACAGATTTGGCACTTTGCTCGTTAGATTTTAAACTCAATGAATGGAATGTTTTCATCAAGAGACCATAATACACGAAAACAACATTTTTACAAATTTTGCTGACACGTTTTACATGTTAATTGTATTTTTTTCCTTTTAAGTTTAGTTTTGTCCCACATATACACATTATTACGCTTTATGGAGGGACATGTGGGTGTGTCTCTTTAAGTTAGTTGAAATACCTAAAATTTTATAGACCCTAAAAAACGAAAGACACACTACACTACAGATGGAGATGACAATTTTTGTATTTCCAAATAAATTCTATTTTTCTCTTTAAAAAAATTCAGAAACTATGTATTTGACACAAGTTAATAAACCTGCACATTTTTCACATTTTTTTTTTTTTTTTGGATTAAGAAAAATATTTACGCCATACTGTCTATAAAATAAAAATAATTATTAAAAAAATTGGTAAGTGGTTATAATTATATAACAAACTGAAAAAAATAGATTATTTTTAAAATAGCTAGACTAGAGAGGACTTAAGTTCGCGTGAATGAAGTTGAAATTTAAAATACTTTGCATGGTTGAAACGAAAGTCTAGGAGGAATGTTTTAAAAACAAAATTGCACTAAATGACAAACATGTTCATATTTACTTAACTTAACTAAAAATTATATTTTACGTAGATGGTTTCTTCGTTGTTATTTTACAGTTCTTAATTGTGGCCCCCCCCAAATAAAATAATCTATCAATTATGAAATAAATAAAATATTGCATATGATCCAATTTTGGTATTCATTTTTCAAGTAAACCAAAGAAAAAAAAAATAAGGTTCGTTCGTTATTCAAAAATACCAGTTGCAAACACTTGTTCGAGTAAAATTGCAACGACCGTCTTTAAACAATGTAGCAATTCAATGATATCAATAAGAATGTGATCCCAATGTTTATTTTTATATGATAAAAAGAAAGCATCTGAGAGGGGGAAAATAGCTTATATTTGCTGAAAAATAACTTCTTTTTTTTTTTAACACTAGAATTATATCGTCCAGTTACCTCCCCTGTTTAATAACATTTCGGGATGGATAGAGAATCTTGACAACTAATTTTTTATTTTTTTAGGTTAAAATAAAAACAAAATATTCTTTTTATTTCTCAATTTTTACTGTTAATTTCTTCTTTATGTTTCATTGTACATTTTTATTTTTATTTGGATGATCAAGACCATTTATTTTTTTTTTTCAAATTTTTCATTCTTTATTTTTATTCTTTCATTAACTATATTTTTACTTTGTTTTAAATTTATTTTTTGTACAAATTGGCACCCAAAAAGTAGGTTTACACATCTTATAAAGCATAGATGCTTTATTGAGAAGAAAGATTTCTTTTAGATATTAAAAAAATAAATTTAATAAAACTGATTAATTTAACTACACATTTTTTGGATTGTTTCATACTACAGCTCACACATTAACTGATCTTCAACTCTGACAGAAATTGCAAGCCTCTCTAGCATCAATAAAATATAGTTCTAGATTGAAAAAGAATAAACCATTTTATTCTTTCATGAGATATTTAAAAGGAAATATAAAATTTCTTTCAGAATAGACTGTTAAACTAACAAGGCCTCTGATTGGGAGGTTTTGAGGAACACGGAATCACCTCTTAATTGCTGCTGTTCACAAGGTCCACCCTGACTGGTAGCACCTAGGGTCCCAGCTATGAGCAAATAGTTAACCTCCAAACTGGGGTGAAAACACTATGAAAGTGTAAATATAGGTTTAAATACCAGCAATATATTTCTTGAAAAAAAAATTATTACCAGCAATACATTTTTGAAGAAAAATATTGTCAGCAATAAAAAATCTTGTTGGCATTAAATAACCCATTGAGATTAATATGCCATAAAACAAACCAAACCAAACCATTTTTATCAAAATATTCAATAAAATCTTTTAATTATTTGGGTTTTTTTTTAATTTTAAAAAATTGTTTGTGATTTTTTATCCTTTTGGTTTCCAACTTTATTATTTTATGGCTCAGCCCATGGTCTGGTTGTCCTGACTGAGTGGGAGGGCAATGTATAATTTCAATATCTTATTTCAAAAATTGTATGTGTATGCATGTGTGCTTATATATACATTCACACATAAGTCACTCACACAACACAAGCATATGTATATAGAGCTTATATTGCAATTTTCATTGTTATTATTTCTTTTTCTCTGGCACTCCTTATTACTGGTTCCCATATTATATTCATTTCTATGCTTGGTCAGCTCAGGAGATTTTTGTGGCCTAGCATATGTGCTGATTCCTTAAGTTTACGAATTTTCCAATGATATTCTTTGTCTATGATTTCAACTTGATCCCAAAGAGGGTGGTAATCTCCTTTTTCTCTCTATATGTGATCAGCCACGCCTGATTTTTCCACTTCTCCTCGTGTTACAGCTTTCTAGTGTTCTTGAAGCCTTACCTTAAGAGTGCAGCCTGTCTACCCTTTATATTTCTTTCCACAGCTGCACGGGATGGCATATACACAGTGTTTAATCATGTTCTCCTCTATGGAGGGAGTCTTACTCAGGAGAGATATCTGCGAATTGTTGTCCAGCTTTTGAAGGTTGTCCTAATGTTATATGGACCACAGATCCTTTGTATTTTCTCTGATAACTCCTTTATATAAGGCAGGCAGTCTAAATAAATAAAGGGTTCAGTTCGACATTCCAACTACCTGAAGAAGGCTGGAGCATACAATGGCTGAAATGTTGTGATAAATATGGCAACAAAGATGAGGACAATAGTCTGAATAATGTAAATTGAGAAATCTTATTAAAGAAAAATATGTGCTGTCTTAGCAAGATAAACCATTGTTAGATCTGACATGTTTTACACAATCTCAGCCATGAATGTCAATGATCAAGCAAAATTGAATAGTGCCTTATAAACACAAATCTTTCCTAGACTTTTGAAACATTTATATCTGCTCAGTTTTGTATCCTAACGTAAACAAAGCAATTTCTAAAGAAATGATGGATTCTTTTTATTTTATTCATTTATTAATCCAACATGAAAGAACATATTTTTCTGTAATTTCTCAAATATTCTGATTGGTAGATGAAAATAAATAAATATACTGTTTAATAAATAAATGGAGCATCTACTCAAATATGGGTATCCACTAAAAATAACCTTAGATAATAAAATAGTAATAAATAGTATTGTAAATTCATATATCGGCAGTGTGTGATGGACAGAGAATCAACCTTTCTTTTATGATATAGATTCACAAAAGCTTATTTTTTTTCTACATTTTTTCTAGTTTTTTTTCGGCCTGAATTTTTCCCTATTTTCTTAGCTAAGATTTTTCATATCTTTTTCTTAACAAATGAACTGCAATAGAAATTTCTATAATTCACAGTTGATCTATAGAGCAGCAATGCCAAAAATTACCATCATATAAAATTCATAGGTGAATTCATTTTATT
Organism: Acanthosepion pharaonis; assembly: GCA_903632075.3. NCBI lineage: Eukaryota > Metazoa > Mollusca > Cephalopoda > Sepiida > Sepiidae > Acanthosepion > Acanthosepion pharaonis. The sequence goes on from CAHIKZ030000799.1 coordinate 78,746, forward strand.
CTTGACTATATTTTGTAAAATTATGGTGACTTCATGATCATGAATCTTGTAACTCATTAAGGTTATTGGGGCACAACATATACTGTAGCCATAGAAGCAGTGGGTATATCTAGGACAAAGTAGACTGACAATACTTGCTCCTCTACAAACTGAGCTTAAATTCAAATTTTTCCTTTTCATAGAACACCTCATGATCATAAATCCCATAACTCATTGGAGTTGTTGGGGCACAATCTGTAGTTGCAGCAGAATTGGTGTGTCTTGAGTAGGGTAGCCTGACAGAGCCCAATCCTCTCCAGGCTGGTTTGAATTCAGAATTTTCCTTCTCCTAGGCCAGGGCTATAGAACCCAGTCTGTCCTGCTATTTACCCATAGCTGAGGAAGAAGGAATGGATTCATAGCTTTCTCAAGGATATTAGCATGTAAGTTAATATAATGAACTCAACTAAAATTAGAGCCAAGTTCAAATTCCAGGTGAGTTAGATTCATTTATGTGATATGGAAGCACAGTGGAGTACTGGATTGTGGCTTGGATTGAGGAATTGGAGAGCTTCTCTATTGGGTGGCATTTAAACTAGCTCCTGCAGAGGGCTCTTGATTGGGCCTTTATCACAATTAGATAGAGAGGAGTAGATGTCATAGGCAACAATAAACTACAGAATAACTCAAAATTGATCAATGCATTTAAGTATTGTATTAATATTTAAGCTTACCTTTTAAAAGTTCAATGATAATTCTTCTGCTGCAACTTAATTTTTTTAAAGACAATTTCATATATGTAGGTCCTTACTTTCCGTACAAACAATTATTTTTATTTCACAGGTGATTTTCACCAGATTTCACAATTAATTTTAATTATTCCCAAATTTATTTCCAAGTCATAAAAATTATTATTGCACAAATAAATTTGTTGCAAAAAAATGACATAAAAAATTGCTGAAAACAATGACAGTAATAAAAACTTGGGAATCCCAAATTTCAGGATTGCAGGTCTGGATCCAGAATGTTTTTAATTTCCTCACAGAGTCAGCCTGATTCCAAAATGGTATGATATGTTGGGCTACGGCCTCTAGGAGTAAAGTTGAAAAAGTGTGACACAGTGACACACTGACATCTGCATTTATTATATAGATTGAGAATATATGTGAACTGTTCTTAATTCAATTATTCCTTAAAGAAAATACCATTAGATAAAAAAAAGTAAAAGGTGCTGAACTGCTATGTAAATCAGATAGTACATAGGAATAGTAAAAGATGCTTTCCAGAAACTAAGCAAAGTATTAAGCAATAGAAAAACATTCTTAGAAACAAAGAATTGCTATATAATACCCAATTTTCTATATGGCAGAGAATGCTGAACAATTTCCTGACAGATAGAAAAATAACTTTGAGTCATTCATTTTCTATAGTTTATCAACCCATTATTTCAAGTCAGAAAACATTTTTAGATTGTAAGAATATTTCCTTTTGGAGTGGGGGGGATAATAATAGTTCAGTGATACAAGTCTTACTAATTAATCCACAGCCAGGGGGAGAAGAGGTGGTTTCACACTTTTCTCCAGGGTATTTGCATGTAAGTAAATATAATGAACCCAACAGGAATTGGAACTTAGCTCTCCAATTAACAATTCTGATCCATTATCCATTACATCACCTTCACATCCAAGCTTACAGTACCTGATATTCCCAAGTAGTCACCCAACTGATCAGGATCAATGTTGCTTAACTTTGGTGACTGTATGGGAACCAATGTTTCAGAATTATGTGGCTCTAAGCCAGAAGAGACATAGATGTGGTTCTATGAATGAAGGTTAAGAATATGTTGGGCAGTATATGTGAGTGACAAGGAAGAAACTAAGCAAAGTATTAAGAGAGAGCAAAATGTTGTTAGAAACAAAGAAATGTCTGTTGAACTGCTATGTGATATTCAATCTCCTACTTGGTAGTGAATGTTGGAAAATCTCCTCAAAGAGCAACAGCTAATGAATGCTATGAATACCACGGACAGAACAAGTTTTGAGGAAAATAGGAACAAGTAATCTTATACTTACAATCAGAAAGAGGCATCTTAAATTTCTAGTAGATATAATGAAGAAAGAAGACCAAGAGAATTTAATAGTCACAGGGCATAGTTAAGGCAAGAGAAGAAATAGCAAGTAACCTACTTAACAAGTGTTTGGCTGAATGGCAGAAAAGAGATGGTAAAGGGCCAAAAGTTATTTTGAGCAACATAAGACAAGAAGTTGTGGAGAGCTATGATCACCCACATCCAGAAAGGTTTTACTGATTGACTCATTTTCTATGGCTTCTCAACCCTTTGCATGTTATTTAAAGCCAGAAAATATTTTTAGATTGTAAGAATTTTTTGGAAGATAATATTTGTTTATTAATTAACCCATAGCTGGGGGAAGAAGAGGTGGCTTCATATCTTTTCCAAGAGTATTAGCACATAAGTGAATATAACAAACACAATGGAAATTGGAACTTGGCTCTCCAATTAAAAATTATGAGCCATTATCCACTACACTAGCCACATAACACCTGGCATACCCAAGAAGTCACCGATCTAGGTACTGACTAAAATCGACATTGCTTAACTTCAGTGATCATACAGGAACCAGGAGACCAGTTTTTCAATGTGTTTCAACTTTGGGCAACATAAGACAGGAAGTTGTGGAGAGCTATGATCACCCATATTCTGAAAGTATGTCGCACATAAAAGAAGAAAAAGAAAAGGTCAATATTTCCTGGGTCAGATTGATTTATATTTAGTAAGTTTATACAAATATAAGAAGAAATATTATCATACATTCAGTCATTTGTTGGTGAAAAGATTTAACTCAAGCGTGTCCTTTTCGATAACACATGCTTTGAGCAAAGGTTTTGACATCATTTACTAAAATTAGTGTCATTTTCTGTTTACTGAAGCATAGCTGCCTTTTTTCCACATAAGTGAATTCCCCAGTCAGAAGATAATGATCACAGCAAAATTATTATTTTGAAAAATTAGACATTTAAGCCTTATGCTGACACAGTACCAGGTGGGACTTGGGCAAGCCTCACTTTGTTAAGTTACTAAATTTTAAATGGTTTATCAACTGGTAGATTATAAAACAAATCTTTTTTTATAAAATAGAATGTCCCCTCAGGACATAAACAAACATGTTTCTTCACAGATTCCTTTTCTTTATTATCTGTGAATTGCCATGACTTCTTGGGAAAGATAGGGGAGTGGTTTCCCATTGCCTTCTCCACAGTTTGGAATTCAGAGTTGTCCTTCTCACAGATTCCTTTTCTTTATTATCTGTGAATTGCCATGACTTCTTGGGAAAGATAGGGAAGTGGTTTTCCATTGCCTTCTCCACAGTTTGGAATTCAGAGTTGTCCTTCTCACAGATTCCTTTTTTTCTTTATTATCTGTGAATTGCCACGACTTCTTGGGAAAGATAGGGGAGTGGTTTCCCATTGCCTTCTCCACAGTTTGGAATTCAGAGTTGTCCTTCAAACAGATTCCTTTTCTTTATTATCTGTGAATTGCCACGACTTCTTGGAAAAAAAGATAGGGAGGGGTTTCCCATTGCCTTCTCCACAGTTTGGAATTCAGAGTTGTCCTTCTCACAGATTCCTTTTCTTTATTATCTGTGAATTGCCATGACTTCTTGGGAAAGATAGGGGAGTGGTTTCCCATTGCCTTCTCCACAGTTTGGAATTTAGAGTTGTCCTTCTCACAGATTCCTTTTCTTTATTATCTGTGAATTGCCATGACTTCTTGGGAAAGATAGGGGAGTGGTTTCCCATTGCCTTCTCCACAGTTTGGAATTCAGGGTTGTCCTTCTCACAGATTCCTTTTCTTTATTATCTGTGAATTGCCAATGACTTCTTGGGAAAGATAGGGGAGTGGTTTCCCATTGCCTTCTCCACAGTTTGGAATTCAGAGTTGTCCTTCTCACAGATTCCTTTTCTTTATTATCTGTGAATTGCCATGACTTCTTGGGAAAGATAGGGAGTGGTTTCCATTGCCTTCTCCACAGTTTGGAATTCAGAGTTGTCCTTCTCACAGATTCCTTTTCTTTATTATCTGTGAATTGCCATGACTTCTTGGGAAAGATAGGGGAGTGGTTTCCCATTGCTTTCTCCACAGTTTGGAATTCAGAGTTGTCCTTCTCACAGATTCCTTTTCTTTATTATCTGTGAATTGCCATGACTTCTGGGGAAAGATAGGGGAGTGGTTTCCCATTGCCTTCTCCACAGTTTAGAATTCAGAGTTTTCCTTCTCACAGATTCCTTTTCTTTATTATCTGTGAATTGCCATGACTTCTTGGGAAAGATAGGGAAGTGGTTTCCCATTGCCTTCTCCACAGTTTGGAATTCAGAGTTGTCCTTCTCACAGATTCCTTTTCTTTATTATCTGTGAATTGCCATGACTTCTTGGGAAAGATAGGGGAGTGGTTTCCCATTGCCTTCTCCACAGTTTGGAATTCAGAGTTGTCCTTCTCACAGATTCCTTTTCTTTATTATCTGTGATTTGCCATGACTTCTTGGGAAAGATAGGGAGTGGTTTCCCATTGCCTTCTCCACAGTTTGGAATTTAGAGTTGTCCTTCTCACAGATTCCTTTTCTTTATTATCTGTGAATTGCCATGACTTCTTGGGAAAGATAGGGGAGTGGTTTCCCATTGCCTTCTCCACAGTTTGGAATTCAGGGTTGTCCTTCTCACAGATTCCTTTTCTTTATTATCTGTGAATTGCCAATGACTTCTTGGGAAAGATAGGGAGTGGTTTCCCATTGCCTTCTCCACAGTTTGGAATTCAGAGTTGTCCTTCTCACAGATTCCTTTTTTTATTATCTGTGAATTGCCATGACTTCTTGGGAAAGATAGGGAGTGGTTTCCATTGCCTTCTCCACAGTTTGGAATTCAGAGTTGTCCTTCTCACAGATTCCTTTTCTTTATTATCTGTGAATTGCCATGACTTCTTGGGAAAGATAGGGAGTGGTTTCCCATTGCTTTCTCCACAGTTTGGAATTCAGAGTTGTCCTTCTCACAGATTCCTTTTTTTTTATTATCTGTGAATTGCCATGACTTCTGGGGAAAGATAGGGAGTGGTTTCCCATTGCCTTCTCCACAGTTTAGAATTCAGAGTTTTCCTTCTCACAGATTCCTTTTCTTTATTATCTGTGAATTGCCATGACTTCTTGGGAAAGATAGGGAAGTGGTTTCCCATTGCCTTCTCCACAGTTTGGAATTCAGAGTTGTCCTTCTCACAGATTCCTTTTTCTTTATTATCTGTGAATTGCCATGACTTCTTGGGAAAGATAGGGAGTGGTTTCCATTGCCTTCTCCACAGTTTGGAATTCAGAGTTGTCCTTCTCACAGATTCCTTTTCTTTATTATCTGTGATTTGCCATGACTTCTTGGGAAAGGTAGGGGAGTGGTTTCCCATTGCCTTCTCCACGGTTTGGAATTCAGAGTTGTCCTTCTCACAGATTCCTCTCTTTATTATCTGAGAATTGCCATGACTTCTTGGGAAAGATAGGGGAGTGGTTTCCCATTGCCTTCTCCACAGTTTGGAATTCAGTGTTGTCCTTCTCACAGATTCCTTTTCTTTATTATCTGTGAATTGCCATGACTTCTTGGGAAAGATAGGGGAGTGGTTTCCCATTGCCTTCTCCACAGTTTGGAATTCAGAGTTGTCCTTCTCACAGATTCCTTTTCTTTATTATCTGTGAATTGCCATGACTTCTTGGGAAAGATAGGGGAGTGGTTTCCCATTGCCTTCTCCACAGTTTGGAATTCAGTGTTGTCCTTCTCACAGATTCCTTTTCTTTATTATCTGTGAATTGCCATGACTTCTTGGGAAAGATAGGGGAGTGGTTTCCCATTGCCTTCTCCACAGTTTGGAATTCAGTGTTGTCCTTCTCACAGATTCCTTTTCTTTATTATCTGTGAATTGCCATGACTTCTTGGGAAAGATAGGGAAGTGGTTTTCCATTGCCTTCTCCACAGTTTGGAATTCAGAGTTGTCCTTCTCACAGATTCCTTTTCTTTATTATCTGTGAATTGCCACGACTTCTTGGGAAAGATAGGGGAGTGGTTTCCCATTGCCTTCTCCACAGTTTGGAATTCAGAGTTGTCCTTCAAACAGATTCCTTTTCTTTATTATCTGTGAATTGCCACGACTTCTTGGAAAAGATAGGGGAGGGGTTTCCCATTGCCTTCTCCACAGTTTGGAATTCAGAGTTGTCCTTCTCACAGATTCCTTTTCTTTATTATCTGTGAATTGCCATGACTTCTTGGGAAAGATAGGGGAGTGGTTTCCCATTGCCTTCTCCACAGTTTGGAATTCAGAGTTGTCCTTCTCACAGATTCCTTTTCTTTATTATCTGTGAATTGCCATGACTTCTTGGGAAAGATAGGGAAGTGGTTTCCCATTGCCTTCTCCACGGTTTGGAATTCAGAGTTGTCCTTCTCACAGATTCCTTTTCTTTATTATCTGTGAATTGCCATGACTTCTTGGGAAAGATAGGGGAGTGGTTTCCCATTGCCTTCTCCACAGTTTGGAATTTAGAGTTGTCCTTCTCATAGATTCCTTTTCTTTATTATCTGTGAATTGCCATGACTTCTTGGGAAAGATAGGGGAGTGGTTTCCCATTGCCTTCTCCACAGTTTGGAATTCAGAGTTGTCCTTCTCACAGATTCCTTTTCTTTATTATCTGTGAATTGCCATGACTTCTTGGGAAAGATAGGGAGTGGTTTCCATTGCCTTCTCCACAGTTTGGAATTCAGAGTTGTCCTTCTCACAGATTCCTTTTCTTTATTATCTGTGAATTGCCATGACTTCTGGGGAAAGATAGGGGAGTGGTTTCCCATTGCCTTCTCCACAGTTTGGAATTCAGAGTTGTCCTTCTCACAGATTCCTCTCTTTATTATCTGAGAATTGCCATGACTTCTTGGGAAAGATAGGGGAGTGGTTTCCCATTGCCTTCTCCACAGTTTGGAATTCAGTGTTGTCCTTCTCACAGATTCCTTTTCTTTATTATCTGTGAATTGCCATGACTTCTTGGGAAAGATAGGGGAGTGGTTTCCCCATTGCCTTCTCCACAGTTTGGAATTCAGTGTTGTCCTTCTCACAGATTCCTTTTCTTTATTATCTGTGAATTGCCATGACTTCTTGGGAAAGATAGGGGGAGTGGTTTCCCATTGCCTTCTCCACAGTTTGGAATTCAGTGTTGTCCTTCTCACAGATTCCTTTTCTTTATTATCTGTGAATTGCCATGACTTCCTGGGAAAGATAGGGAAGTGGTTTTCCATTGCCTTCTCCACAGTTTGGAATTCAGAGTTGTCCTTCTCACAGATTCCTTTTCTTTATTATCTGTGAATTGCCATGACTTCTTGGGAGAGATAGGGGAGTGGTTTCCCATTGCCTTCTCCACAGTTTGGAATTCAGAGTTGTCCTTCAAACAGATTCCTTTTCTTTATTATCTGTGAATTGCCACGACTTCTTGGAAAAAAGATAGGGAGGGGTTCCCATTGCCTTCTCCACAGTTTGGAATTCAGAGTTGTCCTTCTCACAGATTCCTTTTCTTTATTATCTGTGAATTGCCATGACTTCTTGGGAAAGATAGGGGAGTGGTTTCCCATTGCCTTCTCCACAGTTTGGAATTCAGAGTTGTCCTTCTCACAGATTCCTTTTCTTTATTATCTCTGAATTGCCATGACTTCTTGGGAAAGATAGGGAAGTGGTTTCCCATTGCCTTCTCCACAGTTTGGAATTCAGAGTTGTCCTTCTCACAGATTCCTTTTCTTTATTATCTCTGAATTGCCATGACTTCTTGGGAAAGATAGGGAAGTGGTTTCCCATTGCCTTCTCCACAGTTTGGAATTTAGAGTTGTCCTTCTCATAGATTCCTTTTCTTTATTATCTGTGAATTGCCATGACTTCTTGGGAAAGATAGGGGAGTGGTTTCCCATTGCCTTCTCCACAGTTTGGAATTCAGGGTTGTCCTTCTCACAGATTCCTTTTCTTTATTATCTGTGAATTGCCATGACTTCTTGGGAAAGATAGGGGAGTGGTTTCCCATTGCCTTCTCCACAGTTTGGAATTCAGAGTTGTCCTTCTCACAGATTCCTTTTCTTTATTATCTGTGAATTGCCATGACTTCTTGGGAAAGATAGGGGAGTGGTTTCCCATTGCCTTCTCCACAGTTTGGAATTCAGAGTTGTCCTTCTCACAGATTCCTTTTCTTTTATTATCTGTGAATTGCCATGACTTCTTGGGAAAGATAGGGAGTGGTTTCCCATTGCCTTCTCCACAGTTTGGAATTCAGAGTTGTCCTTCTCACAGATTCCTTTTCTTTATTATCTGTGAATTGCCATGACTTCTGGGGAAAGATAGGGGAGTGGTTTCCCATTGCCTTCTCCACAGTTTAGAATTCAGAGTTTTCCTTCTCACAGATTCCTTTTCTTTATTATCTGTGAATTGCCATGACTTCTTGGGAAAGATAGGGAAGTGGTTTCCATTGCCTTCTCCACAGTTTGGAATTCAGAGTTGTCCTTCTCACAGATTCCTTTTCTTTATTATCTGTGAATTGCCATGACTTCTTGGGAAAGATAGGGGAGTGGTTTCCCATTGCCTTCTCCACAGTTTGGAATTCAGAGTTGTCCTTTCTCACAGATTCCTTTTCTTTATTATCTGTGAATTGCCATGACTTCTTGGGAAAGATAGGGAGTGGTTTCCCATTGCCTTCTCCACAGTTTGGAATTCAGAGTTGTCCTTCTCACAGATTCCTTTTCTTTATTATCTGTGATTTGCCATGACTTCTTGGGAAAGGTAGGGGAGTGGTTCCCATTGCCTTCTCCACGGTTTGGAATTCAGAGTTGTCCTTCTCACAGATTCCTCTCTTTATTATCTGAGAATTGCCATGACTTCTTGGGAAAGATAGGGGAGTGGTTTTCCATTGCCTTCTCCACAGTTTGGAATTCAGTGTTGTCCTTCTCACAGATTCCTTTTCTTTATTATCTGTGAATTGCCATGACTTCTTGGGAAAGATAGGGAGTGGTTTCCCATTGCCTTCTCCACAGTTTGGAATTCAGTGTTGTCCTTCTCACAGATTCCTTTTCTTTATTATCTGTGAATTGCCATGACTTCTTGGGAAAGATAGGGAGTGGTTTCCCATTGCCTTCTCCACAGTTTGGAATTCAGTGTTGTCCTTCTCACAGATTCCTTTTCTTTATTATCTGTGAATTGCCATGACTTCTTGGGAAAGATAGGGGAGTGGTTTCCCATTGCCTTCTCCACAGTTTGGAATTCAGTGTTGTCCTTCTCACAGATTCCTTTTCTTTATTATCTGTGAATTGCCATGACTTCTTGGGAAAGATAAGTTTCCCATCACCTTCTCTATCCTTTTGCACTCATAGTTTTTCCCATCCAATGCTAGAGAGCCCAGTCTACCCTACTATTTAGCCCATAGTAGGTGGGAAAAAAATGCAATCATGCCTTTCCCAAGGGCATCTGTGCCAAAGTGAATGCAGATGTCTAGGTTGGAATTTAAACCCAGCTCATCAATAACACTTTCCATGTTGATAGTTGTTAAATTACCTGTTTTTTTTAAATAAAACATGGCTCTCCACAGTTTCCTTATTATTATCTGTGAAATATCATGACTTCTTGGGAAAGATAGTGAAGTTGTTTTGTATTGCCTTCTCTACAATTTGGAATTCAGAATTTTCTCTTAGACTGGATGTCACTCAAGGCTACAGAGACCAGTACACCTTGCTATTTAATGCTTGCTAATGTTCAATAAAAATGTTTCCATTAGTACAAAGACAAGAACTACAACATATTTTTTGTGCCATGTCCAATCAGAATACAGGTAATCATTGCTCTCCACACCTTCCTCTTCTTCATTACATGTCAATTGCCATGCCTTCTTAGTAAAGATTGTCAAATTGTTGGTCATTCCCTTCTCTATGGCTTGGAATTCAGGGATTTTATTCTATTAGACTGATTACCACACAATGCTAGAGTGTCCAGTTTACCTTACAATTTAACACATTGCGATTAGGGCATTTTCACAAAACTGAAAATAATGGGCTAACCCTGAATTATAATTCTACTCAACAATTTCAGATTCCATGCTGACAGACCTTACACAGGGCCAGTTCAAGAGTCTTGTAGCCCACCCTGAATCTATGATACGCCCCCTTCCAATTGATGATGTGCCCCCTCACACACACTCTACTGCATCTAAATTTTTATAAGGTTGTATTCATATAAATTACAACTTTTATTGTAACCTAAATATGTACAATAATGGATCATATGCAGTATAGGTGAACAATGCAAATAGATAAATTGAAAAAGATAGTGTATCTAAATACAAATTAGCAGAGACATGTCATAATAGATCATTCCATCTTAAATAAATCAACAATTGAGGCAATTTTTAACATCAACTTGAGATTTTTCTTGTTAAAAAGTTGAATAATTTCAACACATTTAACATTATAGATAAAAAAATAGTGAATTTTATATAGTATTTTTCAAGAGTTAACATGAGCAAAACAAATTCACAGATTTGGACGAAAAAGAGAAGCCAGAATGACGTCAAAATACGCAAAAAATTTTCATCCTTTAATAGTCAGCCGTACTTAGTTTAATTTGTAACGTATATAAATGTTGGTAGAAAATAGCAAATGTTGATAAGATAGTGAGGGTCACAAAACACTGCCTGGGGCCTCCAATCAGGCTTGGACCCCTCCTGGTTGGGGTGGGGTTGAGGGTAGTATGCACCAGCCTGGCCCTTACACTATCTGCATATCACATTCTTCAAATTCTATGATTACTGGAGAAGTGTACAAATAATTAATTGCTTGATAGAATATTAAGATCTGTTATGTTATCATGTTTCAAACACACAGCACCCTATTTTATCTTGTTAAAAAGCATCGAATGTTTTATTCTTCTTATTTGGCTACATAATCATATGTTTTTCTTTTTACCCATTTCACCCAATGCAAGGCAATATAGCCACTAAGACACAAGTGATTATTGAGCATGAGAAAATATGAAAATAAAAATCATTATTAAGGAGAGAGAACAGTAAAAGAACAGGAATTAAGAAGCAGAAGACAATGACTGACATTGCATTTAAATTTTTGAAGATCAAAGGCAATAAAGCCACTAAGGCACAAGGGATTACTGAGTGTTTGAGAATATGAGAAAAACTGCTATTAAGGTGAGATGATAAGAAAATAACAAGAAATAAAAAATAGAAGACAACGATTGACATTGCATTGAAATTTTTGAAGATCCAAAGGCAATAAAGCCACTAAAATGCAAAGGATTACTGAGTGTTAGAGAATATGAGGAAAACTACTATTAAGGAGAAAGGACAATAAAAGAACAAGAATTAAGAAGGCAGAAGACAACAATTGACATTGCATTTAAATTTTTTGAAGATCAAAGTTCACTGGGGAGTAAGAAACTGGAAGAGATGTCCACAAGTGAGAAGTGCAAGAGAAGAAACTGTTAGCATAGAACTTATGGTTACATCTAGCTAAGTCAACTCTTACTTTCCTTTCAACTGTGTACACATAATTGTAATTTCTTTTGTTGTGCATTAATTGTTTGCTTGAATCCCATGTTTCTTTTTTCCTTATTTTTGCCTGAAATCACCAAATATTGATTACAGAGCAAATGTCCCACGAGTCATCAAATATTTACTGAAAAACATCAACACCTTGCAACAAAAGTGACGAGGCCCACAACATACTCATCTCTGAAGATCAAAGTTGACTGAGAAACAAGAAGCTGGAAGAGAGTTCCACATGTGAGATGTTCGAGAGAAGAAAATGTTAGCATAGCACTTACAATTACATCTTCCAATTTCAATTCTAAAATGATGAGACCTTGCTGCCAATCTAGTACTCTGCTTAAATCCATAAAGTCTAGGTACCATAGAGGAAATTTCCTTAGAACAATTACTATGAAAGTATTTATAGAAATAGGGCACAAAGAAGCTATGTTATGGCAGTGAGAAACAGACTAAAGCTGAGATGTCAGGTCAGGACCAATAACATTGCAGATTCTTCTTTGTATTTTTATTAAGAATCTCTAAATATTAGTTTGCAAACATGAAATGATGCACTTTATAGGAAATGTATAAAATGCTTCTGAAATGTTAAATAATTAATTTATTTAGTTGAAATAGGCACCATATTGATGAATGATACTTCTAAATTCTTGATCTCATCATCCTTTCATGTGATAAACAGTTCAAATGCTTTGATTACTGCTTCCTTATTGGAGAATGTTTTACCGTGTATGAGAAGCTCAAAATGCTTAAATAAGTAATAATCAGTAGGAGAGATATCAGGTGAATACACCCTTATGCAAATTAATTGAAACAAAACAAATGATTCTGTTATTATTTACTCTTTTTTCATATTTTTCCAATGAAACATTAACCAATGCACATATTAGTACTTCATATGTCTGCCTTTATATTTTAGAAGCTCTTTGATGCAATTTAGCATGGAATCCACTAATTTGGAGCAGTCCTCATTGATCTTGGGGTCACGGTACTACGCATCTATAATGGGCATCACAAGCTTCTCTTTTGTCATACAGTCTGCGATCTCTCTGTAAGGCTTTCTAGTGTGTTTGTGCAGCATTACAATTTTCGTACACTTCCTTGGAGTAACGTCCATCACAGACAATGGCTGTAGGACAACGAATTGACTCAATTATGCTCATACAACACCACAGGACAACCCTCTACACGGAGTGGTTCTTGGGCCTTGTATTCAATTTAAATACAGAAGGAATCATAAAAATGACTTCAACGGGCTACACATTTCAGCTTATACTCTTTTCCTGTTATCCAGAGGTTATTGCCAGACAAAAAAGAAAATTAGTCCTCTCAACAGACATTTTCATTTCAATTTCATTCAAATTGTATGTATGCCTGCAAGTGTGCATGTTTATTTTAATTCACTAACAGACCTAAAACATTTCTATAAAATTAAAATTTTTCTAAAAATAATTCCATTTATTACCAAATAATTTCTGAAAAGTTCAATAAAATCTTATCTCCAAGTGATTTTTTTAGGGTTTCAAAATTATTAATTTTTTTTTCTTGTCTCCAACTTTATGATTTTATTGCTCAGTCTCGGATAGGGGCTGTCCAGACTCAGTGTGAAGGGTGTGTATTATTCTAATATATGTCACTTTCATATAACACAGACATGCATATATGCATTATATACGTGCATGTAAAGTCACACTCTTCTTTTATAACAGCAAAAGTAATGATAATAATTAGCTGCAAGTTCATTGAGAAACATTTTATGTTGTTATATAGGAATAAAGTGTTGCTGCTGACACTTGAGTTTGAACATAGATTGCCAGTGAGCAAACACAGCTGATCCCGTTATTGAATTAAGTGGATCACATGACCATTAGGAAAAAACATAAGTAGAAAGTAGCATGATGTCTAAACGATCATTATTTCTATTCTATCCTCTATTACTATACAGACCGCTATTCTTTACTCTATTCACTATACTATTTCTCTATTCAGATCACTAAATGGTGGTTACTTTTTGAGTGAGTATTATCGAGCAAGTACTATTAGTACAAGTGATATTCAAAGGCGTCTGATACCAGCATTGTTCAATGGCGTACTATAGTTGTATCTGCGATTATAAAGTCTCTACTACAAAGAGCATTACAAAAGTGACAACAAGTAATTATTTGCATCACCATAGTGGCAATGAGTGTTCATTAACATCACAAAATATGTGCAAATTATTGGTTACTAGCAGTAGAGCCCGGCGTTGCCCGTAACAGTAAGAGAGAGATCAAGTATCCACATCATAAAGATTGAAAAATAAAATTGACAAAGATTATTGTTTAAGGTTGACGGACACGCATGTCTTAATTAGTTTGTTTTTTTTTTTTACGAATTGGTCAAACCCAAACTCAAACAAAAACATTGTTTTCAATCGTTATGAGTCTCTACCGATTGAATAGAATTTTATTATAAACAATTGTCTTGTAAATGGAATTTTTAAAGCATTCTAAATGTAAAAATAAAGAAAAAAGTGTGCAAGACAATAAGAAACACTACATGCCAAAAAAAAGTGAAGTTTTGTTGAAATCGGTTGAAAAATGTAGGTAGCCTTTCTGTAATCTTTTTAGTTTTACAATTTATGATTTTTTACTTATTGAATACAGTAAAAAAATTGCATATTTTGCTTGTGGTAATTCATAATTAGAATTCTGATTTGAATATATTTTCCACTCATTGTTTCTAATACAAAAAATATTAACTTTATTTGGGTTTATTAATTATGATCTAACAAATCTTATTCATTTAGTAGCCTTTCTGTAATAATAATCTTTTACAATTTATGCTTTTTACTTATTGAATACAGTAAAATTTGGACACCATGTGTATTTAAAGTAGTTTCTTGTTCCGGTTATTATTTTTAGTTAGGACTTGTGTATATTTAGATTTCATTATCTTTCCCTAAAGATAAAGAATTTATCCGATGTTTGTATTCGTACAATCAGTATAGATCGTTAGATTATTGTTTAAGGTTGATGGACACGCATGTCTTAATTAGTTTTTTTTTTTTACGAATTGGTCAAACCCAAACTCAAACAAAAACATTGTTTTCAATCGTTATGAGTCTACTGATTGAATAGAATTTTATTATAAATAATTGTCTTGTAAATGGAATTTTTAAAGCATTCTGAATGCTAAAAATAAAGAAAAAAGTGTGCAAGAGAATAAGAAACACTACCTGCCAAAAAAAAAAAAAAGGTGAAGTTTTGTTTTATTGGCTGAAAAATATAGGAAATCCGCTCCCATATTTAAAGGAACCCACACACACAAACAACCCGATGTGAGTTGTTCTCCTTCCATTTTCACGATGTCTCTTAATCATGTTTTCAAATTGATTTTGTGCAAAAACAATTATATTTTTCCCATTTTTTAGAACCACCACAAGGTAATTTTATGTAGTCCTGTGAAGTTTTGTTGAAATCGGTTGAAAAATGTAGGAAATCTGATCCAATATATAAACGTTACACACACACACACACAATCTGCGTTTTATAATAAGTAAGATCTTGAGAGAGGAACACATATCAAATGCTGAAATTCATCTAAAATTGAGTCCAGTTCCAATTTAAATTTTCTTTGCAAGTTGAAATTTTTTTCATTTATGTCAGTGTTGAGATGTTGTGAGTTTCCTGCGTGTCGGTGTATGAATCAAGACAAACACAGTTGTAGAGGAAAATACTGGTATATTCATAAAAGCAATTAACAATAGAGTGATTAGTAGAACGAAGGTTGGTTAGTACGAAACAATATCCAAAGTCTATAGTCCAACGGTATGTACCGGGTAAGCTTATCTGGACTGCTCACGCTGACTCTCTCTCTGACGCTCTGTCACTCTCTCTCCAGGGCTGACTTATATAAGAGGGACCAGTCCATTACTAGTTAGAAGGTGGGTGCACCCCAACAGTCAGCAATGTCTTCTTTTAGGGAGTTTTTCTTCTGGATAATTTTTCTAGAATTGCTCTCCGCAGTTTCAAAATTGTTTGCCTGCGATTTTGGACTGTCAAAGCAATAGCTATGTTGTTTTGTTGTTTGATGCAAAAGTGGTAGCTTCTGAGAAGAGTTTTCCTTATTTTGGGCATCGAGTCTTTGAATTTTTGCATGAAACTTTGATATAATTTTGCTATGTTCATTGCTCGAAAGAGTTGGCTGTTTTTCATTCCAAATCCTATCTAAATTATTAATATATGGACCACATCGACTGAGGCTTTTATTTAGTCTCTCCTTGGCCTCTTGTAGACATAGTTTGTCCTTGGAGGTAATGCTAAGCCCCAAGCTTGTTGAATTGGTCACCTTATCATCCTCAGAAGCATTTTGACCCTCAGAAAGAACTTTGTCTAAATTAGCCGCTTTCAACACAACAACACTTTCCATCCATTTCCAAAACACATTTTCAGACTCTTTCCACTTTAAAAGATCTTCAATTTTGGAATTGATGTCTTCTAGCTGGAATGTCTGTTTCTCTTCATTTGTCCACAAGAGTTGGGCTTCTGCTGGTGTCAGGTGATTTAATCCTGGTTGCAATGCCATTCCTTGAGTAGACACATGCAACTTGCAGGCCAATCTATTTTGTTCTCTTTGCAAGGCATGCAAATGCCGGCACATTAACCTCAATTTACCATGAATCAAAACTTAACTTCAGTGATGGTATGGGAACCGATGTTTCAACATAATATGGCCATAAGCCTTGTACAACACAGACATACATATATACATTACATACATGCATGCATGTAAAGAAATATTCTTCATTTATAACACCAACAATAACGTTAATAATTACAAGTGAGTTTATTCAAAAAATTCATGTACAAATTATTGATTATTTCAAGACAGGAACACATATCAAATGCTAAAATTCATCCAAAATTGAGTCTAGTTCCATTTCAAATTTTCTTTATAAGTTGACATTTTTTTCATTTATGTGAGAAATATTGTCTTTGAATAAGTTTTTCTTTTTCTTTTTTTTTTTTTTTTTTTTTTTAAATCAGTATCACTCCAAGCAGGGCAGTACAGCCACCAACATGCAAGGGATTATAAAGTGTAGAGGAATTAGGGATAGAAACATTAGTAATGAGTAGAAACAGAAAAGAGTAATTAGGAGGACAGTAGATAGCAATTGACATTGCATTTAAATTTTTGCAGATTAGAGTTGGCTGAAAAGCATGGAGCCGGAAGGGAGTTCTACAAGCGAGATGTGTGAGAAAAGAAACTGTTAGCATAAAATTTACAGTTACATCTAGCTAGCTCAACTGTAAATTGATGAGATCTTACCACCAGTCTAGTATTGTGCTTAAATTCATAAAGTCTAGATACCATAGTCTGAACAATTGTTATGAAAGTATTTTTAAAAAAAGACACAGAAAGGCAACCTTATGGTAGTGGGCAAGTGATAGAAGCTGAGCTGCCAGATCAGGACTAATAATATTGCTGATTCTTTTTTGGATTTTATCAAGGAGCACTAGATAAATAGCAGGAGCACCAGGCCATATGTGGCAGCAATATTCTAAGCATGAATGAATGGAAGACATAGATATATAAGATAGATTCTAGAGAGACAAATTGACTCACTCGACACAGTGAACTGATATTCTTAGCAGCTGACTTAGTAATGGATTCAACATAGTCGTTCTGCTCCATGTCAGCTGAGAACATTAGCCCAAGAAGGCGCAATGTGTCACTCTTTTTTGGTGGTTAGCATCAATCATGCTGATGGAAGGCAGAGAGGGGTCTCTCAGATGATTAATGGAGAGAAGTTTAGTTTTGGAGGCATTAAAATTGACATGCCATTGACAGTCTTGAGATCGTTTTACATCAGCTGCCATTTTGCCATCGTTGTACATCAGCTGCCATTTTGACCTTGTCAACTGATCATCCTTATTATAAAAGCAGGAGTAAATGGTAGTGTTGTCAGCGTAGATGTCAAGTTGAGAACTGATGTCACTGGCATGGTTCTTAATGAAGATTAAAAACAGCGTAGGACCAAGGGTGGTGCCCTGGGGGACACCTGTATTAGTACGAAAGGATGTAGACGAGTGGTCGTTCAGGATAACTTTCATTTCACAATTTGATAGGAACAACTGGATCAGCTCAAAAATGTGTGCAGAGATACCATAACTTTTCAACTTGATCTTTTTTCTTCTTGTCTTCAAGTTTATGATTTTACTGCTCAGCTCAGGATAGGAGTTGTCCAGACCGAGTGAGAGGGGGAACTAAAATGTCTTATTTTAAACTTTGTCAAATTTTGTGTGTATGTGTATGCGTGTGAATACATTAAAGGGCACATGTCAATCACACATGCACAACAGAGACATCTGCATTTGTTCATATGCATTATATAGGTGCATGTATGAGGGAGAGAAAATCAGCTCTTCTTTTGTAAAATATATGAAAAAAATTTTTGTCAAGGCACATCTTTATTGTATTTTTAGTCTTACTGTTTGTATTCTTTATTCTGTGCAATAAAAACAAAACGTCACAGTGCTGATGGCATCTCAATAATATTAGGTTGTTCAGAAAATAATGTCCTATTTTAGAATCAACTTTTGGCAAATATGGACAAACATACCTGGAATGAGATAAAGTGAGAAAAGGATGTTTTTCCCATGACATCGCTTTTTTTATCTACCTTCACTCTTTGGCAAATATTTATTTTTTTAAATTAGTTCAAAGGAGCCTCATTAAATTTGAAAATAAACAAATCTCCTCTCTCCTTATTTCTTTTTTTTTTTCAATTTCATCAGGGCCCAAGAATAGGCTGCAGCCGATACTATCCTATATATAAATCTTGCTATATATATATATATATATATATATATATATATATATATATATATATATCAGTGTGTCTAAGGTTAGATATGCAAGTGTTTTTAAGCCTGGATCGAAACATAACCGATTTGATATCAGTCAGAGTTTCTCACCCTTAGGCAAGCAGCAGAGAAGGGGAATTTTAATGCATTATATACAAGATATAAGCATTCCCAGCTACAAGAGTGCTCAATTCATAGTGAAGAGCTTTTAGCGTTAATCAGTAGCAACCGACAAATTCCCTTTCTTCCAAAGTATTCAACCTATGAGAGGGGGTGTGTGTGTGTGTATATATATATATATATATATATATATATATATATATATATATATATATATACACAAATATAATGAGAACGAAAAATAATATATAAATTCTAATGTTCACAGTATTGATTCTAAATAGGGCTTATAACCGATAGTAGTGCAATAATTATTTATTATAATTTTTTCATATAGACAAAACAATTTACTCACAACAAAGGTGCATCTTTGTCGTGAGTAAATTGTTTTTGCCTATATGAAAAATTTATAATAAATAAATATATATATATATATATATATATATATATATACATATATGCTCACCATATTGAGTTTGACCATGATTTTGATTTAAAAAATGCTAATTTAATTAAATGCAAATGAAATTTACTAAGAAGAAAGTGTATAGAAAGTGCTTTAATTACTAGATCATCCACAGAAAATTTGTGTCTGGGTTCTAACAACATTTCTCCTTTCTTGGCATATCTTCTATTATCACAATGTGGGATACTTAATGACAAAAGTGATAAAAACATAAACATAAACAAAAAGAAACTAAGTGGAATTGGCTAGATTATAGACCCAGACACATATGAAAAATAAATAAATAAAAATTTAAATTTAAAAATTTAAAATTTTCAGTATTCCTTCCACTTCAAGTTCATGTGTAGTTACATCAACAGAAACATCACTTTTATCCAAAATTTTCCCCATTTTTTCACTTATTTTCCTTTCATTGGTATATAAAAATTTATACCTCATTTTCTCCCAGATCCTTAA
Organism: Acanthosepion pharaonis; assembly: GCA_903632075.3. Taxonomy (NCBI): domain Eukaryota; kingdom Metazoa; phylum Mollusca; class Cephalopoda; order Sepiida; family Sepiidae; genus Acanthosepion; species Acanthosepion pharaonis. The sequence goes on from CAHIKZ030000799.1 coordinate 98,228, forward strand.
ACGTATTTTAATAACAGTGTCCGTTTTTAATGAAAATTAGAATTAGAATTTATAATTTTTATTTTCAATTTTAAATGCAAGTTTGAGCCTAAATTCAAATTCAAGATTAGATTATCGCGCAATTAAATATTTAACAACACTAATAATTCATCCAAACAACAGAATATCTTGCGAGACCCAGAAATATTAATCAAACGGTTTTAATCAAATGGTGTAAATTTAAATTAGTCCCTGATCAGATTGTATAGAGCATGTAACTCCAAGTTGTAATCTCGGCGTGGGGTATTATCTATATTTATTAATATATACTTAATAGCTCTGTTATTTAGCATTGAGCACTGTTTTTCTTACATTAAAGGATATATATATATATATATATATATATATATATATATATATATATATATATATATATATATATAAAGAAATATAGTCTTAAGGTGTGCTATATTTATGGGATAAAGTGCTCAATATCAAAGATAGAGCATGTGTAAAAGTGAACATTGAAGTCAACACTTAGAGGCGACAGTCTGTTTCATGCTAGACGCAATCATCAGGCCTGATGATTGCATCTAGCAGGAAACAGACTGTCACCTCTAAGTGTTGACTTCAGTGTTCACTTTTATATATATATAATTTGCCCTTCTCTCTGCTGGGTGTTGATGGTCTAGGGATTAGAATCTCTGAGTGATATCAAATCAATTGGGTTTCAGTCCTGGCCTGAAGTTATCAGATGTCTAGCCACACCACTAATGAGCTGTGATACAGTGAAACAGTCTGTCTGTGGAAGACTATAAATATATATATATATATATATATATTATATATATAATTACATGTGAAAGGAATTAAAATTACCTCATTGTTATGATCATTTCACCTTACAGACTAAATGAAATTAGAATTTTCATTTAGTTGTATCTTACTACCTTGATCAGTTTAAAAATTCTTATAGGTAATCTCAATCTGTAAGGTGAAATGATCATAATAATGAGGTAATTTTAATTCCTTTCATATGTAATTTATATGTGCTGTTGAATAAATACATTGAGCTCTCTTTGTGTATCAGTTTTACTTGGATTCACTTGGATTATATACCAATGGATAGTAAATAAATAGTAGTTATATATATAATTATATATATAATTCGATTCATTTTCATTCAGATTGATTTTTTTTAATTTATTTACAATGGTAAATATAATGTTCCGATGAAAGCAAATATCATTTGTGGCAATCATTTGATGTTTTCAACGTGGAATTTATTTTTATCGGAGAAGAGGTTAATTTCTCACCGTTTCGCACGCGGTCCGAAAATTGTTTAAAAAAGATAATAAAAAAAAACGTGGTTCTGACTTTAGTTAACTTTTTTGATATTATTTGTGCTTAAAGATGGGAAAGAAAAACAAAAAAGATAACAAAGGAAAAGGCAAAGAAAAAACCGCTGCCAAGACAGAAAAGAAGGCGGAAAAACGTTTGAAAAAAGAACTTGAAGCTAAAGGAGAAGTAAGAAGTTTTACTTGCAAGTTTTCATTCCTTTTTCCTTGAACAAGTTATTTTTAATAATCACTGTTTGAAGCAGAGATAATAAAAATTGAATCAATTTCATAATTTGTTTAGGCAATAAACAACACATAAATCAAAGAATTATAAAAATTCGTGTAAGTGATTAAACAAACCAAAAAAAAACTTTACCGAGAGGTTTATTACGTTACAACTTCTTGGAACTGTTTTCTTTTTAACTCCCCCAAAAATCAAATGATCATCATTGTGCAAGATTATTTACGACTTTTTCCACTGACCTGAAAAATTCTGGTGATCTTACTTAATAATAAGTAATTGAAGTATAACAAAAAGATCTGCGTTGGAAATTTAACAAATTAACAAACAAGTCTTTTTTTACTCAATGATGAGATTTCATGTGCAGATGCTTGTCTCAAAAAATGACATGGACACGAAGTTTAAAATCATTTTTTGTCTCTTTTCAATAACAATGAATAACGTTGAACAATTTCTTAACAGTATAAAAATAAATATAGTTTGAAGCGAAGATACTAAAATAAATTGCTGTCAAAAAAAAAAATGATGATAATTAATTCCTCTTAAGAGGCCAGCTTTTCTCATCAAAGAGGATCATTGATAAATTTTTTAAAATGTTACTTAAAAGCAGAATTATTTAAAAATGAGGTAAAAACCGTAAAAAATAGTTTAAAACTTAAAATTTTTTAAATTATGTTTTATGGTTTAAAAACATATTTTTAAAATAGGTACCTCCACTGGTTCGCTGGTGAAAAATACATTGATTTGGAAATTCTTACAAAAATCAAATAATTGTCGGATTTTAATGAAACTTTCAGGACTTATTCAGTAATGAATGAAATTATTTTAGATATGTCTGTAATTTTTTTTTACACTTAATTTTATGAAATGTTTAGTTACTTAAAAAACAGAACTTCTTGGAAAATATAAAAATATTCAATTCAAACAGAAACACTACTTACCAAAAATCCGTCCTGAATCTTAAAATCAAAAAAATAAAAATGCAATGAAACTAAGACATTATTTAATAAAAGCTTTTAATTGCTTTTATGAATAAGATTTAAAGAAACTATAAACTTTATAAAAAAAAAAAAAAAAAAATTGATCAATAATGAATTTTTACAAGATTTGTTTTCATTTTTTAAAATTTTAATTAGAATAATTTTAAACTTTAAAATCTTTTAAAATTCTATTTCAATGGTGTAAAGGTTAGGGGATATTTTATTAAGTAAAAACTATATTTAGGTTACTAATCATAAATCAAAAGTGAAAACGCTTATTACAATTTAAGGTCCCTCAGTATTAAAAAAAAAAATTATCCTTTTTTTTTTTTTTTGTGCATATAAACGTGCCAATTTTTATAGATACAGATTTATCAGAAATTAAAAGCAATGTAAATTTAAAGCCAAAGTATCTAAAATTCAATAAAACAGTAGATTATAGAGAATATTTTCCTAAATTTTTAAGATTACCGAGTACTTAAAAATGGCGCTCACGTTATATATTCTTCAATTTTTTTTTACAATTATAGTCACTGTAGAAAAACATTTAGAACCTCCATCTGTCACCATGCTGTCAACAGTTTTCACTGTGTTAAAAATGCATTTCTGCGATAAACTAATAATTGTTTCAAATCAGATTAATTGAACTTTAAATCAGCTAATATTCTTCAAATGAAGTTTCAGAAAAGTTTTATTTTTTGAAAGAGTTTTTAAAGAGAATTATATTTTGATGACGGATGACTAAAAAAAATGGTACTAAAATCAGCTATTTTAGCAATTTCAAAATTAAAACTCCTTCCAGTCAATTTAAATACAGGAAAAGTATTTTGCTTATTAAAAATATTAAATTTAATTTATTCACTTGAAATTAAAACTAAAGTGAAAGCTTCAAGAAAGATTTTTAATTTTTAAAAATTAATTTTAAACCTTATCAACTTTTAAAGGAGTTTATCTGAAAGAGGAATTATACCACATTTTTTTCTTTTGACTTAATTTGAACATGTCACTGCTTTTTCAAACTTAGTTTTTAAAGTGTTTATTTTAGAAGCTTTATAGATTTCCACATTGTATTCTGATTCTGTGTTTTATATTGTTTTTTTCCAATCTATTGTACTTTCTTGTGTCAGTTCATCTCCCAAGATCGGAGATATTTTTAGAAACAGTCTTTCACATGTAGGAAATTCAACCACCCATTTTTTTTTATATTAAACATCCAAATTCTCTACAAATGATGACCTCAACAATGAAAATTAACCTCTTGATGCCTTTACACACATAGCCTTTAACCTTACCAGACACTGCCTTCATACAAATGCCCAACAACTTGATATTAGAACATCTCTGATACTACGATAATGTTGAAACAACAGTGGCCACAGAATTAATCACTGATTACACAGAAGCTGTTCTGACTATAAATTTGCCTGCATACAATACTACAAAACAAATGTACAAACTTGATTCTCCCAAATACAGGCAATTCTCAATGTTAAGCGGATCACATGAAGGTCATCATTTGTAGGGAATTCGGATATTTGCATTTTTATTTACACTATTTATATTAGGCTTAATGTTCTCATCTTTGTTGTTTTTAGAAACAACAAAGATGAGGACAATAGTCCAAATATAAATACTGTAAATTATGACAACTCCTCATCCAAGAAATTTTTTTTAAAAGTTTAGATTTTTAATATAAAAAAACTGGGCAACTGAATTTCCTACACACATTTCATAAAACATTTGTAGCTCTACATAAAAAAAATTATTTCCACAAATTGACAGATTACTTTATAATTTTTTTTTTCTGCTTATTTTTCTCTTATATTAGGAGGATATAGAGAAATTGATTGCAGAATTTCAAGAAAAAGATCGCTTAATGAACCAAGTTCTCGTAGAAAAATGTGAGCCACCAAGCATCAGGTAAGTTAGCATGTGATAATTCTGATATGAGGTATTGTAATTATTTACACTATTTACATTGTTTGGATTGTTGTCCTCATCTTTGTTGCCACATTCATGATGTTTTAGCCACTGGACACTCTGGCCTTCTTCTGGTGATTGGAATTTCAAACTAAACCCTTTATTTTGTCCTCCTTGATATCATTGAAAGTCTGAATGTACTCTGCTAACAATAGGAGGTTGAACAACTACCTGATTTTGGGGCCCTATTTGCTCTATTTCACTATATATACTGTAAATAATGGCTCAAAAAGAACCTCAATTATACTAATTTATGCCAGTGATTCCATAAAAAATTTCAGGTAATTTGCTTTTTAAGCCTTGTGCTAAATATCTAATAAAAATTTCCCAAATTATTTTTTATTCTAAATTTACATGCCTAATTTGAAAATAACAAAGAAATTTTTATAAAATCCTCCGTTTTGGAGTTATCAACAATAAAAGTTTGGATTCATTTGTGTCGTTGTTGGCTATGACATGGCAGCCATTATTGGCATTGATTGCAGCAGTGCATGTGCTATAATCAAGACAAGTGGATGTCTATTCTGCAGCGAATATATGCAAACAACACTAGTAATCACTGAGAGTGGATTCAAGTACCCCTATATCGCAATTTCACAGGAAATTTATTCCTGGGAATTCTTGATTGTGACCTAATTACTACGCACTATTTAGATTTGTTTATTTATGAGAGATTCTTGATGTCTACTGTTGGACAGTCAAATTGTACATGATCAACTAGAGAAAAATACTCCTATTTATACCCCATTCGTGGTATCTGATTGCAGTGATTGAATTCCTGTTAATTAGTCCAATATAGGAACTCTTTGATCACATGCAAAATAGAAATATAAAATAATCATGTGTAAATATTACCAATACAATTGGATTAGGTGTGAAATGGCTAAGGTGTTAAAATTTTGCAAAATTTCATCATTAAAATCAAGGTAAAATGTTTGAAAAAGGGGTGTAATTATTAAAACAAATTAGGACCCATCTGATGATCACTGTTTGTTCTGTCTAGCATAAAGAAGATGACCCAGAAATTGATAAAATAGGGTGGAATTTCTAAAAAAAAAAAAAAAATGAACAATATTGAGAGTACGAGAGCAAAATCTTGTGGTCCACTACCCACCTGTGGTACTCCAGGTACCATGGTAAACTGGTTTACCTAATAGCAGTGAACTACTGTATCCACTTTCAATTAAAAACAGTTATAATAAAATCAAGATTAATTTGGTCTTCAAACATATAATCAGGACATGAAAAACCAAAGTCTTTATCAGATTCATTCTTTGTCATTTAGGGAAAAATGACCTCCTGAGCATTCAATCAAGTATGTAAATTTTAATGTCATGCCAAATCACCTGTTGGCACCTTTACCTACCCTAACATCAAATTCACACATCTACACATTGTTATCATTGGCCCCTATTCATGTGTCAGGGATACCAGTGCCTTGTACATTGTTGATAGATTTTCCCAATGAGCAACTGCTATAGCAATCAAAGACTGTTCTCCAAGGTGTTTCAGGGTTACAAATTTTGGAACCCCCGCATGTAATCACAACTGACCATGTAAAACAATTCTTATAAGCCCTATTCCAGGATTTCATCAACTGGCTTGGTTCCAAACACATCTAGATTATTTATCACCCTGTACAAATGGCCTACTTCTATGATTCTGAAGGTTGTTAAAATCTTTTCTGTCTACAAGACCCAACATCACAAGTTGGATTGACGAATTACCTCTAATTACCCTTTCCCTCAGGAACCTTGTCAAATAAGATTTAGACTGCACACCATTTGAACTCATTTTCAGCACACCTCTATCCCTGCCAGAACAATACTTTGAAAGGACAACACTGTATTGTTTTCCTTTTCTCAATTAAATCTTAATGCTGGGTGTAATTCATTTAGCAATCCATGAAAAACCTCAGCCAACTCATCACTATAAAACACACAAAATATATCATCATATTGGAAATAACACTGAGGATTTTCAATATGAGCAATATATGCTTGTAGAAACCAACAAAAATGCTGGCTATTGTAGGACCCAATGGAAATCTTGTCTATTTGTCCGTAAATCCTATTGTTAAAACTTTTTTTTTTAATGTTGGTTTTAAAAGCTGTAATAAATTTTCTTCTGATGTCCTCTGGCCATCATCTAAAAATTGTGAAAAAATAGCCACAAAAATGAATAAGCAAGAGTAACATTAAAAAAAAAAAACCTCAAGAAATGATGGTGAAGTTGATTTATCAAATTGGGCTTTTTCATCAGAAACAGAAATTACAAAAAAGGGATGAATGCAAAGATATACTGATTCCATTGGTAAATGACAATATATTGGTTGTTCTGTATCAAATCACTCTTATGGAGGTATGATGGGGTAATGGATTGTATAATTGGAGAGTTGAGTTTGAATTCCAGTCGAGTTCATTATATTCACTTATGCACAAATACCCTTGGGAAAGGTAATGAGTGCATCTCTTCTCCCCCAACCCCCAGCTAGCAAGAAATAGCAAGACAGACTGGGTTCTATAGCCTTGGATGGCAACTGGTCAAGAAGGAAAAACTCTGAATTCAAAACCTCCAACTATGGGTAAAATAGTAGCGCAGTATGGGCTCTGTAACCATGGTTGGCAACCAGATTATGATAAGGACAACTCTAAATTAAAAATCATAGCCAGAGTTCCTAAGACAGTTTGATGTCATGTTTCGTTCTGGCAACACCTTCAACGATGCTAGTGCCAAGCTGTATTGAGTTCTGCCTTTCCCTTGGACAACATCAGTGGCATGGAGAGATGAGACATGCTAACTGGGCAAAATTGCCGATCTGGAGAGGACATAACTATGTGGGTGCAGATCTGTGGTTTCTCAACTCTGATTGATGCCATACCATCAAATCACCCAATTTTAGGGAAAATTTCCAGATCACTGTCTCAGATACTCCTGAAGAAAATCTCATGAGTTCTACTAAAGTAAAGGGAAAACCCCAAATATCTGTATCTAGTTTTTTTTATGGTCAAATCATGCTGAAAGCTCTGGTTCTTGGTCATTCACCAATGTTAAGCAATGCCAAACCTGGTCGGTACTTAGATCGGGGACAGTTTGGAACACCAGTTGCTATATACATTAGGAGAGTAAACCCCAACAAAAAAAAGAAAGAAAAAGAACCTCTGGAATATTGGGAGATGGTAAAACATGGTAGAGTATATAACAATAGACTTCTGTTTCAGGTGACATCTTATATATGCTTGGTGGAAGAATGTCACTGGCAAGGAGACACTGTCTCTTAAAATGAAACCCTGCCCCCTTTAGTTTTAATTAGGAGTTGTGACTGCTAATTTTACCAGGTTGTTTGGAATGTAAATGTAAAAAAAAAAATTGTTATTGAATCTAACCATTCAATATAATATTTCTTATTTACATTATTCGGACTGTTGTCCTCATCTTTATTGCCAAATTCGCACTGTTTCAGCTGTTGTACGCTCTGGCCTTCTTCAGGTGATTGGAATTTTGAACTTAGGGACACATGGCCCAGTGGATAAAAGTGTTGGTTGGATCCAGTGACTTGACCCAGAGAGTTGTGAGTTCAACATCTGGCTACTGCAGTAGTGAATAAAAACTTGGAGAGTTGAGTTAAAGGGAGATAACAGAGACATCAGGAAGAGGTATGGCATGTGAAACTAGAACAATCTACCCCGGTGGATGAAATAAAGGGTTCAGTTTGAAATTCCAGTCACCTGAAGAAGGCCAGAGTGTACAACGGCCAAAACATTGTGAATATGGCAATGAAGATGTGGATAACAGTCTGAACAATTTAAATAATGTAAATAACAAATATTATGTTGAATGGTTAGATTAATAACAAATTTTTTTTATAGACAAATGTTTTATCATAAATTTGATTTACAGTCTATTTTGATGTTCTTCAACTTTAATTTTTGCTTTTTAAGATGCAATGCTTCTCTGAGCAGCCACCCAGAAAAGGAAGAATTAATCCTGTTTGGTGGGGAGTATTTCAATGGGAAAGAGGTAAATCGCACAGTTTTCTCTCTTTTTGCTAAACTCTTGAAATGCAAATATAATTTTCTATTAACAACAATAAACTAGATAAAAGCATACATAATACTATTTGCAAACTTCATAACATCCACTATCCAAAACAATCTATCCAATCAGAACATGATAATAATTACAACCACATCCAAAACTATTATGGATATGATCAGAACCAAAATTATATGTAAAAATAATAATAATAATAATTCTGAAGCAGGTATACAGGATGCGATGGATAAATTGTCATCTAAATTGTGCAAAAATGAAAATAACACTGACATCTCATTTTAACAGATATATCTATCAAAATTACACAAAAATATCTTAAAATACTAAAGAGTAAATTTATTCAATTGGCTTCAACGACTGCCTCCAGTTCTTCTGCAAGTCTTACAGATTCTTTCCTTCTTTAAGTTGGTGAATGCTGCCATAATCCTTGCCTTCAGTTCATTTTTGGTGTTACAAGGAATATCTCTTGCTCAACTGCGCTTCACACATAATAAAAAGAGTTGCAGTCTGGGGAGTTAGGTGGCCAGATGTAAAGGGTGCTGTAGTCGCAGAAATTGTCTGACAGCCATGACTGGGTTCTCCTGCTTGTGTGGCATGGTGCAGAGTCCTGCTGCCAGACATATGGTCTTCCAGTAGCCACCCTCTTCACCCAGGGCAGCACTACCCCTCAAGTCACTTGATGTAGTCCTCCGTTTTGAGTCTGGTGTCCTGTTGGAAGATGAATGGAAACATAATGTCGCCATCACTAGTGATCACACCTTCATAATCACCATCAGACTCATCCAACTCTTTTCGAATCCTCTATACTGTGCTCAGATTGACACCCAGACCCTCTGAAATGTTCGTATTGGAGCCTCCAGCACGAATGCCAAGCAGTATAGCAGGATGTTTAATTGACCCTACTATACTGTGCAGTCAGCAAAATCAAAAACAAACAATGCGCGCGTGCACAAAATTAATAATATAAAATGGCGACAATTTACCCATCGCACTGTGTGTGTGTGTATATATATTATATATATATATATATATATATATATATATATAACACATGTCTTATTAAATTATTTAGAAAAGTTTTGTCTACTTATTTTTAATATGATCCTCTCATATTCACAGACAAGTATCTTTATTAATGAAAGAAAGCAAGTTACCATATTGATGCATATTCATTTATTCTGAGTACGTTCGACATTAGCAAAATGTCATCTTCAGGGTCTTGTTTTATCTAAGACAAATTTGTTGTGTTTATCTGAAAATTAAATTTTTTATTTGTAAATTGAATAACATTAAACTTATGTACTGTATGATTTTAAAATTTTATGATGTAAGCATACACCTTACCACCAGTAGAGCACTTAAAATTGTAAAGGTGTGGTACCAAAGAACAATTACCATGAAAATATTTATAGAAAAAGTGTCAGGAACTGCATTACAGTGATGGGAAAGTGAGTTAAACCAAGATGCCAGATCAGGACCAATAACATTACAAATTCTTTGGATTTTATTAAGAATCTCTAAATATATAGCTGGAGTACCAGACTAGATGTGGCAGCAATATTCAAGGCATGAAGGAATGTTAATCAAATATATTTCTCTGGCTTATATATTTTGGATTAATTTACTTATTTATAAATAAGATTTATTTTGAACTTAATTTGTTTACAGAACACCCCCAAAACAAATTGTCAATTTTATAAATAATAGATATTATATATTGAAACTTACACATAATTCTTATCTGTACAGGTCATTCAATAATTAGCATTACAAAATGTTTTGTCTATCTTTATTAAACAAAACAATTGAAAAAATTTTAGAAAGCGGAAACAAAAACTCAGTGTTCATAAACTTATTTGATACACTATTTATTCAATATACCCATTTTTTTGCATCAATAACTTATCAAAGATGCTTGGTTAATTGATTCACATGAGGCATGGGTAACACTTTGGGGGATTTTGTCCTATTTCTTCAAGAGTTTTGCCTTGAAACTCCAAACTGTGGTTGGGGTGTAGCAGAAACCTTGTTTTCTAAGATACTCTAGATGCTGTAGTGAAGAGGATTCAGGTATGGAGATGATGGAGGCCATTCTTCCTTTGGGGTAAAGTGAGGAACATGGGTTGCTAGCCACTCTAGTGTTTTTTTGGTCCCATGAGAGGGTTCTGAATCTAGTTGGAATAACCAACATCAGTTTTTGAAAGCCCAAAGCAACAGTGATGACTCAAGAATGTACTTCACATAATTTTCTTGGTTGGATTTAACCCATCGTTCTGCATAAATCAAAAGACTCTTTCCTGTCGCAGTCACAACAGTCCACACAATCACAGAGGCCAGACCTTGTCTTCATGTAACTGTCTGAGGCTTACTGTCTCCAGTTTGAGACCAAATTCAATTGCTTTGGCTGTTAAAATGCTGTTGAACATCAAAATTATTCTCATCACTGAACACAAGGTTTGGGAGTGTACCTACCCAAATACACTCAAAGAGGACTTGGCATCTGACTTGTTGTATCTCCATTGAGCTTGCAGATAACAGCAGTTTCTTTTGTAAGATGTCTTAAGGTTTTTATGGAGAATAGTTGATTCTGATGGACTTATTTGCCTCTTTTGTGAGATTTTTGAGAGAACTCTTTGGATTTCTTCTCAACATCTTCCAGGTCAATTTGATAAGCTCTGGTATTCGAGCAGTCCGAGGACGATCTTGTCCTTGCTTTTTCTTTACATTCCCAATCCCATTGAATCTTTTGATCTTGCTCCAAACCAAAATTCTGTTCATTTTTAATGATTTGGCAATATCCTTCAGAGAATTCCTTGTCTTGTACTTTTCTAAAATGGCAGTTCTTTTAGTTATATTTTTTAGCCATTCCCAAATCTAATGCCTGAAATGATAAAAATATAGGTTAGTTCTGTTTAAACAAATCATATAACATCCCAAAAAATGATAAATTTTTTTTAAAGTTAAATTAAAATTAATCCAAGTGTAATGATAAATATTGAATCCCCTGTATATACTGAAAATTTTACCAAAATTATTTGGTTAATACAAATTTTAATTTGAAAACACAGACTTGGATAATAAAATCTAATGTTGTACTTCTGTGTATTTATTGAGAAGTGACTGAAAACAGCACCACAAGTTGCCTTGTGAGTGAAATTGGACAGACAAAGCTGTTCAGAAGACATTGATGGTTGTGCTAGTACAAAGTCACTAGTCATCATGACGGGGGGGGGTGAGCATACTGGCCTTGTTCAACTGTTGATCACCCCAGATTATATGTTCTCTCCCCCAGAAACTATAACTAAGGTTTGCTCAGCATAATAACTGTCCACTTGTATATCTGTCTGGGTGGCTAATCAATCCCTCTTGCAGAGCCTGCTCAGATACATTTGCGTTTGTTCAACTGTGGTTTATACTGAAACTATGCTGAGCGGACTCTAGTTACAGTTTCATGGAGAGAGCGCATCGTCTGGTGTGATAAACAGTTTGAACAATACTAGTAACAATCAGTCACGATGACTTTTGACTTCATGCCAGCACAATCATCGACAAACAATTCTTCAACCTGTAGTATGATTTTCATGCACTTGCCAACAGTGCTGCATGCTGGAATTGCCTCCCCAGGCTAGTAGTATCAAGAAGTCACCTTTCTGATAAATCAACCATAGTGAGAGTTGAACCCAGGTCTCATGGTCAGAAAGCAAACATTCTAACCACTCAACCATGTGTCTATTTGTGTTAGTATAAACCAGAGGTTAGCTCTGGCTGTTTAATAATCAAATCTGCAACAGGCATTAGCTAGTCACTGTAGCTGATGTGTGTGCTATTTAAATAAAATGACTGGCAAAACCATCCAAATATGAAACTAACACATCTGTCTTCATGGGAGAAATTCATAATATCTTACAAAAAATACACAAATTGTAAGTACATATATACTGACGGCTCCAAAAATATTGATAGAGTTGGATGTTCAGCTATACTCAACGAAAGAACATTTCAAAAGCGCCTACTTGACAAATCCTCAATTTTTAATGCAGAAGCCTTGGCAATAGACTTAGCCATGGATATCATCACAGATTGGGAGTCAGAGAGATTCATTATATTCTCAGACTACATCATTGAAGTATAAAAATCTGACTAATCCTCTAATAACCAAATAAAATCAATAGCTGGAAATGGAAATGCAGATATGGCAGCTAAAGAATCACTCTAAAAATGAATATATCAAAAATAAAAGTCCTTCGCACAGATTTCAAAACAGCTATTGATACATATATCTTAAATATGTGGCAAGAGTTATGGCATATGCACCCAAGTAATAAATTGTGTAAAATCAAACGTACACATGGAATAAGACACCATAACACAGGTCTTTCCCAAAAAGATGTAGTAATTCTAGCAAGAATTAGAATTGGTCATGCCAACATCATTCCTTCTAAAAGATGAAGATCCACCTAAATGCATTGTATGCCAGGAGACATACACCGTAAAACATTTTATGATGGACTGTGCTGAATTTGCCTCTACCCATAAATGCCTTTATAAGATGAATAGCCTTAAGGAACTTTTCAAAAATGTAAAATGTAAAAACCATTTTGACCTAATTGAGTAAAACCAAACTTGAACCTAAAAGCAAACTATACAACCAGTTTTAAACTATACTTGACGAATTATAAAACTTAAAAATTCCTAAAATAAAAATTTGACTTTCACCACAAGGGTTGATATGGCTGGTAAAACAACCAAACAGACATTCTATATATAATTTTTATATTGCATTAGTTACACTAGTTCTCATCTTATAGATTTTGACTTATTTATTTTTTTTTTTATTTTTTTAGATGTTTATGTACAATGATTTGTACTTTTATAACATCAAAAAGAATGAATGGCACAAGGTCACTGCTCCAGGTGCTCCTCCTCCAAGAAGTTCTCATCAGGTAATTGTTCTGTTTGATAAATATAATTTGGAAGTTAATTTTTTAATGCTGTTATTTATAAAAATTAGAAGAAAGGAAATACGTCTTCTGTCCCATAATAGTTTGTACATTTGTCTATTTTTGTTTTGATTATTGGTCCAAAAAGCTTAAGAACTATAGTCAAAACCAGATGCTAATTCCAGAGCTGTAGTCAAGCAAAAAACCTAATTCGTTTGAAAAAGCATTAGTCAGTCTCTGAATTCCAAACTATGGAGAAGGCAATAGGAAACCACTCCTCTATTTTCCTAAGAATAAATGGCAATTCACTAATAATAAAGAAAAATCAAAATGTTTAACTTTCATGCCTGCCAAAAAATTGATGTGTCAAAAGGACAATTTTTCTGTTTAGATTGCTTTTACTTTAAACTACTGAGACTCCCTTGGCAATGTTTATTAACAAGATTATAAAAATATCTGAACTAGGTACAATGTTATATTGATTATTTACTATTTTGTAAATATTTATTATTTAACAACTTACAAAGAAATAAATTTGTAAAGAAATCTTTTTATTCAAAACTTTGTAAAAAGCTATAAAATTTTCAATGAATTGTGTTCTTTGGGATGGTTGACAAAACATCAGCAAATTGCCAATACATTTGAACTTTATAAAAGAGTAAATAATAAAGGTTTTATTATAGTTGGTTCACATATTTTTATGAGTTTGTAAATTTTTATAAATTTATGAATAAAAAAATTGTTTTCATATTTATTTATTTCTTAATTAGTAAATGATAAATATTGCATTTTATTAATTGGTTTGCATTTTTAGGATGTTTAAAATATAAAATTATTCTTGTAAATAAACAATCTAATAAGTAATGTTTAATATTTTTTTGTAAATAAAAGAACAAAGAACATGTATAAATTCACTTTCATGTTTGGGTTTAATTAAAATTCTAATTACTTTTTAAAGCAATAAACATTGCCAAGGTATTGAAGATAGTACAAAATAATAGCTATTTCAAAGGGAAAAAAAACATCATTTTGTCACACCTGTTTTAATTTGTGCACAAAGGTTAAACTTTGCTGAAAAATCTATAGAAAGATATAATTGCTTACATCCTGAAGGGACATGGCATTGTTTTTATCTTTGAAAAAATATCATATTGCTACAGATAAATTGATATTGACTACCACAACATGCAATTTATTAGTGATATTTAACCCTTCAAGGCTGGAAGCATCTAAATGTGCCTGCAAGTTTCTCATGTTTGTGTCTATTTGTGCTTGAACATGCCCACAATGAGATGACACTTTTTTCAATACACAATGTTAACACCCATCATGGGATCAACTGGAGCTTTTTGGAAATCTGCAAGATTTTGCAAAATTGCAGATTTCTAAAACCATATCTCATATAACCCGTAACACCAACGAGGGTAAATTTAGTATCTGTTCAAAGAAAAATCAGTTTACTTTAAATATAAAATCAGCTTCTTGTTCTTGATTTTCTACAGATTTTATTTTAATTTTTTTTACAATGATATCCTGTACAAGTCTCAAGAGCTACTCAAGGTAGAGGGGTTACAGAGTAAGAGGCACAGTTTATGAGGATATGTAGAAAAATATAACAGTTGACCCTAGACTTGAACAAGTTAAGCTTTTAGTGATTGGGAAGCACCCACTTGGGAGTTGGTTCCACAAAACAGCAGATCATATAATTATATCAATTTAATTGCACTAACATCAGTTATTCAGATTTTTCAAAAATTCAGTCAGAACTCCAGGGATTTAACAACTGAAATCTCTTAAGGGCTGATAGTTTTAAAAAAAATCCAAAGGAAATTGAAACTTTTTTTTATATACATACTAAATATATCAATCTACTACAGATGCATTGATGTTAATACAAAACAATCTCTATGTTTATTAGTGATATTTAACCATTTAAAGCCTTAATGTGCCTGCAACTGTGTAGCGCTATATTTCAATACACAGTATTAACACCCATCAACTAGAGGTGCTGGAAATTTACAACTTTGTAAAAGATTTTCAAAACCATCTCGCATAACCAAAGAGGCTAAATTTGGTCTCATTTCAAAGAGGAATTAATTTTCTCTTATAATATAAAACTTGGATTACTTGATTTTCAATGGCTTTTGAGATATATCATTTTAATTGCACTAACATCGTATTTCAACAGTTCATTCAGCCTGATAGGGTTTATAGAGAGAATATTTCCACTTGACCCATTATAAGCATTAGTAAAAGCCCTGATGTACTAACACCTTAATACAACAGAAGGAAGGACCAGGAATAGCTGAAAGAAAGGCATAACACATATGCATTGTTCGCAAAGAGATTTTATATACTGTTATTCAAGATTTCATACACAAATATGTATCTACCTATCACTATTTATCCCACACTGAGAAACTATAACATATAGGAATACAACAAGCAGTGTGAACAGGTGAAAAGTCTTACTTGTAATATTTCCTAAAAGGGAAAAATGACCAGGCTAGTGGTGTTCTTTGTGTTAACATGTTTTGTTTTATTCTCTGTTCACTCTTCCACTGTGGGCTTCTGGCATCTATCTTCCTAGCAGCCTACATCACAACTGGGTTTTGTCACTCCATAAGCTCATGATACTCACTGACTGTTAATTCATCTTACCCAAAGGGAGATAATTGCCTTTTACATCTCTACAAGGTTAAACTAAAATGTAACATTTGTTATCTCCAGGAATAAGTACTCATAAATGTCTTTTTATTCAAAATTTGTTTGTTATTGATATTTTTGTAGTTTTGGAATTAAATATTCTTATTGTGTATTGCAGGCTGTTATGTTGAAGCAAGGTGGAGGACAACTGTGGATCTTTGGTGGAGAGTTTTCCAACCGTACTCAGTCACAGTTTTACCATTTCAAGGATCTGTGGATGTATTCACTCAAAGAAAAGAAATGGGACAAGATCAAGTCAGTGAAAGGATATATTTATAGATTTTTACTTATTACCGCTCTTAACTTTATCATTATTTCTTTTGTAAGGTCTTAGTTATAGGCAGGAGGTAACACAAATATATATTTGGGCCTGAATATAAGGAGGATTAACTGATATGAAATTTCCTTTAGAATGGAGAGTGGAGTGAGTTCAATTCCTGGGTTGGGTAGTACAAAAAAAGTCATATACTCTAAGTCAGTGGAAAAGACAAGTGACATCACAAGGACAAATTAAGGAAGATTAACTGATATGAAATTTTCCTTTAGAATGGAGAATGTAATGAGTTCAATCCCTGGGTTGGGTAGCACAAAAAAATCATATACTCTTGTTTGGTGGAAGAGACAGGTGACATCACAAGGACAAATTAAGGAGGATTAACTAATATGAGATTTCCTTTAGAATGGAGAGTGGAATGAGTTCAATCCCTGGGTTGGGTAGTACAAAAAAGTCATATAATCTTGTTCGGTGGAAGAGACAGGTGACATCACAAGGATAAAGTAACTTGGAATAGTTAATTGATATGAGATTTCTTTCAGCATGGGAATAATTTAGATCTACTTCCATGTCTTGAATAATGTGTTCAGTTAGAATTTCCCAGGTGTCTACCAAATATGACCCACCTGAAGAAGGCTGGAAAATGCAAAAGCTGAAATGTTTTGATTTTAATAACTGTTGTAACCTAGAAAAGGTTACTGAATAACAAATAATCAAAACAGAAATTGGAAATGAAATAGTAATCTTTATAACATCAACAAAATACAATACTCGCCAGTGGCATGAAGTAGGTAAACCACTGCTAGTGGTGGACTACTTATACAGCATATTACCCCCACTTACAATAGTGTCCAACGTATTTATGAGGATTGGGACATACCCATTAGTATTCATCTTTTCACTTTTTATCATTTTTTTTTTTTTTTTCTCCTACCATTTCATCTTTCTTATTTTTTAATTTAATGCGAATATGTCAGATAACTAATCCAATTCTATTTTGGGTGGTCTAAAAATATACAGCAAATGACAAAATAAATGTAAATGTAATTTTATTTTTAAAATCATTCTTTTCACTTTCAGTTACAATTAACATTAACATTTCACCTACTTTACCTATTAAGCATTATGTTAATTAACATTCCACCTGACCTTTTTAAAATTGAAACTACAATTCCTACCAGCTTTCCAAATGTGCTCTTTCATCTCTTTGGAATCTCCATAAAGCTATTCTTGGGTAATAATCTTTTTTTCTGTTTTAATAACTGTCACTGTTTCTCCCTACTTTTTAGGTGTGTGGGTGGCCCATCTGCCAGGAGTGGTCATCGAATGGTAGCTTATAAAAAGATGCTTGTTCTATTTGGTGGCTTTAATGATAATACCAGGTGAGTCTTGGATATTTTTGATGACAGCAATGTCACAATACAAAAGAAGCAAAATAAAAAGGGAGAGTTTTGACCACTATAACCTCAACTAAGCTTTGGAGAAACATGCAAATTTAACCAATATTTTTAATCCATGTATAACTGCATGCCTGCCTTTCTACGTCTCACAAGAAGATTTAAAAATTGATAATCAAATGCAATTTTGTATTCTAAAACATGCCAAAGTTTTGCTTTTGGGAGTGATCACTTCCCAGTCATACACAAACTAAGGGTAGAATTTAAAAGAAAAAATGAAAAGAGGATGTGCTTGTAGTATAACAGTTATCAGCATGGAAAATGCCAAGATTAAATTCTGGCTGGGTTTGTTGCATTCGCTTTCCCACAAATACCCCTGGGAAAGGTGTATGAAGCCGTTTCTTCTCTGCTCAGCTTTTGGTTAAATATCAGGGCATACTGGGTTGATAACCAGTCAAAGAGAAGGACTGCTCTGAATTCAAAACCAGTAGGCCATGGGCTAGGCAAGTCCATCCTGTAAAATCCTACTTGCTACAAAAAAAAAAATTCTACAACCAACACCTAGTGTGGTGAAGCTGTGGCCCTATTCTCCACAATGGAGTCTAATGGTACTCGGTCCTGGGTATGATGATAAACTACATCTGGTAGCAAGATCTCTGTTCATGATTTTTTGAGGAGTGTGGAACCACCTCTTAATTGCTGTTCTCAGGTTCACCTTGACCCAGGGTGGTAGCACCTGTTACGGTCCTAGCTATGTGCAAATAGTCTCCCACCTCACAAAATGTGGTTAAAACATTATGAAAATATAAAAATGCATTTTCATAGTAAAAAAATTACCAGCAATACAAAGAAAATAAATTACCAAAGCATCCAAGAAAATTAAATTTTGGTATTAAATGTCCCATAAGGAGTTGATATGCCGTTAAACAGACCAAACCAAAATCTAATGGTACTAAAGAGAAGGAGGAGGAAACCAACTAATTGCCAAATTTTATTAATTTCTTATTGTAATGTTATATATATATATGTTATATATATATATATATATATATATATATATATTCTTCCACATGGAGAAATTCCATAATGCACTTCTGCTTCATATACACTTTCGTGTCTGATGACATTTTACCAAACTGCCACTCAGCTGCTATCTAAGTAAAAACAGATTATGGGTGATTGGTGGGAAGGTTTAACTTCTTCACCCATATATATATATATATATATATATATATATATATATATACACACAGACACAGAGGAAAAAGACAATAGGGAAACTGTAATATTAGCCAATGCGTTTCGTCCAATGTGGACTTTTTCAAGGCAAAAACGAAATGAATTTATTGAAACAAAGTAACTATTAACAACAAAACAAAATGTCTTTAGCAATTGGAAGAATTTAGAAAATGCTATTGTATTTATATTGTCAACTGAAAATTGCGTCAAGTACTGTCACATGTGGAAATATTGTTTTTATTGTTGTGTTGACCAGTTTTATAAAAATAAATGGAATTCAATTTATTCAGACACAAGGAAGAGAAAAAGGAAAAAATTTTGATATTAAAAGGAGAAAGAAAAATGGGGAGAAAGACAGATTTCAATATAAAGTTTTTTTAGGGGGGAAAAGAAAGAGAGATAGACATAGGGAAAGAAATGAGTTAAGCAAGTTGACAGGGTGACCCAGAAAATATTTTTTTCTTTCAGGACTTGACAAGTTAAAAAATAGGGTGGGAAAAGGGAGTGATCATATCTAAAAATAGATATATTGAAATTGTCTAGTCATTTTAAGCAGTGAAACTACCATCATCACATTATAACCATCACAATTACAAACTGATAATAATAATAAAAATATTAATAATATTATTAAAATATTTGACATCAATATAAAGAAATAACATAAAAAAATTAGATTCTTTAAAAACATTTTAAAATTAAAAAAAAAACTCGCAAAATTTTGATTATAGAGACAAGTAAAGTAACAAAAAATTTAAAAATGCAAAACCCACAAAATAAATTATCACATGACAGAATGGATTTTTTAAGGATTCTGTATTCATCATTATTCTATATATGTGTGTGTGTGTGTGTGTGTGTGTGTGTAGAGAGAAAGAGTTTTTTTTTTTTTTTTCTCTATTTTGGGTTTCAAATTTGGTAATTACTTTATTTACACCTTTTATAAAATATTTTAATACACTATTCCAGAAGATAATATGAATATTTTTTTATTATCTGCATTAACTTTGTTGATTATGTTTACTTATTTAAATCTCCATCTGAGTGTGTGCATATATATATATATATATATATATATATATATAAAATCTTGTTTTATAAAAGAAGCGACAAAAGGGCATTACAAAAACACAGTGCTCAATGTAAGATATACAAAGATATAATATATAAAGGTTACTTATGTTTCACTGACTGTCACAATTTGGCTTTTATGTAAGCACATAATTTGTTTATGGGTGGTAACACAATCATCAGGTGGTTAAAAAAGAACAAAAATCTCCATTCTAAATTTAGAATTGAGTTTCTTGTACTTTTCAATTGTATGATGATTGTGTTACTGCTCATAAATAAACCTTGTTTAGACAAAACTGCAAGTCATGAAACAGTGTAATATAAGTCTCTTTTATATATTATATTTTGTGTGTATGTAATATATATATAATTAATACAAGTAAAAGGTTTGTCATTCAACTGTTAGATGTTACCATCACCATCCTGACTCCAGAGTTTTATAGACAGACCTTTTGGGATTCACTTGTCAGGGAGTATTAGTAATTGACTGCTTATACTTCTTGATTTTTCTTTTTCATATGCACTTTTCATGGGTACAATTTTTTTTTTCCTCACTATATGTTTGTTTGTGTTCATGTGCACACCTATGCACTCGTCTGTGTTTATGTCCATGTGTAGAATATTGTAGTTATTTGCCCTTTTCGTTGTCTTCTTTTCTCTTTCACTTTACACTCACTCCCTATTGGTTTTTTACTTTATCTCTCTTTCCTCCATTGTACCCATTTTGATTTTCAATTTACCAGATGTATACTGTCTTTGTTAATTCTTGAGCATTCTCATGTTTTCTGGAGTTAGGAAAATTGTATTTCATTTTTATATAAATAATTTCTTGTTTTTAAATGCTTAAATAATAAATTTAATATTTATATATGTCATCACTTGGCCATTATTTCATTTTCTTATCTGATTTGGTTATATATTAAATATTAAGGTATTAATTGTAGGAGGTTAGGTTTATAATTAAATTTTTATTTATTATTGTTTGAATTTGCATGCACATACTTACATTCATATGTTTATGCACATGCATGCACACACACACACACACACACACACACACAAACATAGATATACTCACATGCACATACATACACATGTATACAAATGCGTACATGCAAACATATGCACATGTGTGTATGTGCTTCATACTGCCTGAATAATAGATAGACATGTCCACCTATGAAACTCTAGAGTTGGAATACTGAAGGTAACATCAGTCAGCTAAGTGACAAACTTTTACTTAGATATATATATATATATATATATATATATATATATATATATATATATATATTTCAAGTATGGGTGCAGTTCAATTTATAATTACATGAATCATTCATACAAAAAAACAAATATAGAAGTTAATGATTTAAATGGCGAGAATACATCTTGCAAACAATTTTAATAAATAAACACTAACATATTATTCATATACAGAATGATATTATCCTACTTTTATTAAAGTTGTTTGTGAAGATTTATAAACATTTAAATAATTAACTTTATATATTTGTTTTTGTATGAATGATTCATGTAATATATATATATATATATATATATATATATATATATATATATATATATATATATCAGAAAGTGTGAACTCTGTATTAGGTATTTTTGGCATGTTAAATTTTATGTTGACCCTTCTCATATTATTTCCTTACAGTTAACTTTTTACTTCCTGCTTCCTCTAGTTCTACAGATGTGAATTCCATTTCATATCAAGGTTGGAAAGACAGATGATTACTTTATCGTCTGTCAAAATAGCCTATTCCCCACATGATGTAAAAATAACTTTTGATTGTTCATCATTTGCTCTGTACAAATAAAATACACTGAGCTCTCTTTTTGGAGATCAATTTTATTATTTTTATTGGAATTTATTCTGTATACACTAATCCTGTACTTATTATATATATATATATATATATATATATATATATATATATATATATATTTGGTCAACAATCATACTTTTATACAAGTTTCATTAAAGACAATTGACAAGGTACTGCAATTAAGCATTTTAATTAATCTTTCTTGTGTTCTTACAAGTGTTTTCTGTTTTGGACACAAAGTGTGTAAAAATTGTCCAAAGGTTCTGCATATTCGAGCACTTTTGGCTATTCTTTTAGCTATCATCAAGGACAATTTTTATTTTTTATTTTTAACTGAATGTGTGGGGTGGTTTTTGGTATATGTCAGAAGTTATAGGAATGTTTTATTTTCTAAACACTGTCAACATGTTGTGGCCGTGTTCATAGTTAATGTTATTGAGTGTTGCCTTTTCCTTTTAGGGCTTCCATTATTTTTAATCTTTTTTTTTTACATGCGGAGATTGTGGATGGAGATTGGTAGGTTTCTGTGTATGTTTAAATTAGTCCTAATTGAGCTATAGTTAGATAGGTGTGACATGAGTCATCTTGATAGGCATGTAGTGGTATCTTACTTATTATAAAATGCAGATGGTGTGTGTGTGTGTGTCTGTGAGTTTATATATTGGATCGGATTTCCTACATTTTTCAACCGATTTCAACAAAACTTCACAGAACTACGTAAAATTACCTTGCGGTGGTTCTGACAGCGCCAAAAATTGGAAAAACACAATTGTTTTTGTACAAAATCAACTTGAAAACACGATTCTGTAGCCAGAATGAAAGAGGGACAACTCATATCGAGTTATACTTATTATAAAACCTAGGTGGTTTGTTTGTGTGTGTGTGTGTGTTCCTTCATATATGGGATCAGATTTCCTACATTTTTCAACCGATTTCAACAAAACTTCACTTTTTTTGGCAGGTAGTGTTTCTTATTGTCTTGCACACTTTTTTCTTTATTTTTACATTCAGAATGCTTTAAAAATTCCTTTTACAAGACAATTGTTTATAATAAAATTCTATTCACTCGATAGACTCATAACGATTGAAAACAATGTTTTTGTTTGAGTTTGGGTTTGACCAATTCATAAAAAAAAAAAAAAAAAACTAATTAAGACATGCGTGTCCGTCAACCTTAAACAATAATCTTTGTCAATTTTATTTTTCAGTCTTTATGATGGTCTATACGTGATCTATCTCTTACTGTTACATCCCCGGGCAACGCCGGGCTCTACTGCTATTGACCAATATAATTATTTATAGGTTTAGTTTGATCAGGAACTCTGTTCCTTACGGAGCATTTGAACTCATAAATAATATTTGTTCTCTGTAATTTTGATTTTGCAGGTGTGTTATTGTTGATAATAAGGTGAGCTATTTTAAATGTTTTGTAGTAGGGACAGTTTTTGCACACTTTGTGCCCAGAAAAGAAAACACTTTTATGAATACGAGAAAATTGAATAAAAGGCTTAATCGCAGTCACTTGTCAGTCATCTTTAATGAAACTTATATACAACAGTATCACTATATTCTAAATTCTGTGTATTTTCACTCAATTTTTCATTTTGAAAATTACAGAGATTACAAATACTTCAATGATCTATATATCTTCAACTTAGAGACTTATTCTTGGAGTAAAATTGATGTTTCTGGAAAGGCTCCAGCACCCAGGTCAGGTTGTATCATGGTTTCTACCCCTCATCTCAATAAGATTATTATATACGGTGGTTACAGCAAACACCCGATTAAAAAAGATCTTGACCAGGGTATATTCCATTCTGATATGTTTGCTTTAATGCCAGAAGGTAAGTTTTTCCTTTAAGTTATTTTTTTTACTTTCTTTAAAGATTTTCTATATTTCTCCTTTGATCTCCTAACATTTCATTCTATATTCTCCTGTGATCTCCTAACATTTCATTCTATATTCTCCTGTGATCTCCTAAGAGCTTACTCTGTAAATTGAATAGCAGGTGTTGTAAAGAATACAACCAGAGGTCTACTCACCCATTTTGTGATTATTGATCTAAAGAGGCCGTCCTCCTAGTCAAATTGTCTCTTCCCCTCATCAACTCATAGTAATAAAATTCTCCTAGTCTTCTCTAGGGTTGATTGAAGTGATTCAAAGTCCTCTGGGTGTGAACTGACAGATCGAAAAAGGGGAACAAATTGGGATGCACATCCGTAACTATAGGAAAAGAATACACAAGACACTTAGCAAACAAATCAACCATGTTTAGTGCTAAGGTCACGGCCATTGACCTAGCACTTGACATCATAACAGTGAGGACCACAAATTCATTATTTTCTCTGATTCAAAATCTGCACTCAGAGCACTGAACCATAAAGACACAACAAACTCCTTAATCACAAAACTATTGAATAAGATTGACATTCTGATTAAAAGCAAAAGCATTATCCAGCAGCAAAGCCTCTGATCAGGCAGTTTTGAGGAGTGTGGAACCACCTCCTAATTGCTGGTGTTCCCAGATCCACCCTGACCCAGGGTGATAGCACCTGTTAGGGTCCCAGCTATGGGTAAATAGTTAATCCCCAAACTGAGGTCAAAACACGAAAGTATAAAATATTTTTTAGTACAAAAAAAAATTATTACCAGTAATACAATTTTGAAAAAAAAATATTACCAGAAATACATTTTTGAAAAAAAAAATATTATCAGCAATAAAAATCTTGTCAGAATTAAATAAAATGAGGTTGATGCCATAAAACAAACCAAACCAAACCATGTTGGCATTCATAGAAATGTAAAGGCTGACACAGCTGCCAAAAAGGTGCTAAACACCAACATATCAAATACCAAGATACAATATACTGACTTGAAACCAACCATCTGTAAACTTATTACCAAAAAATGGCAAAAACAATGGAACCAATGCAATACCAACAAAGTACAAAACATTCAACCAATAATTGGAAAATGGTTTCCAGTTTCTGAAAAATAAGAAAGGATGAGGTAATCCGAACCATACTATACATTGGACATACTTATATCACCCATTCATACCTATTTAAAAATGAAAAAGCCCCAATGTACACTACATGTCAGAGACCATAGACAGTGAAACATAAACTGTAGCAATGTCAACGAAAAAAGTACTATCAAGTAAATAACTTAAAAGACTTATTCAAGAATACTAAACCAGTTGATATACTGAATTTTTTAAAAGACATTAGACCCTGCATCAGAATTGAAATATCTATAAAACTGAAACAGTAACCTACAAGGAACCATAAAAATGCAGCCCATCAGATGACAAATACCCAAACGAAATACCACAAGATACTAATACTGTTTTGGCATTAATGACCCATAATATGGTTGATATGCTGGTAAAATAACCATTCAGTCTGTGTGTTAAGCTCTCTGTTTACCAAAGAATAACCAAGACACACATACTCATATGTTGATTCCTTTATTAATATCTGTTCAACTTTGTCTTTACGATATGAACCGACAAAAGATTTGCTTAAAGGTAGGTACCACCACAAAAACGTGATACCTAATGTTTAAAGTGAATTTTTAATATTGAAAAATCTTTGTTGAAGCTTTTATTTTAATTTTAATTTCAAGCTCAGAGATTAAATTTAATATTTCCAATAAACAAAATACTATACTGTATTTCAAATCTAATTTAAATTGATTGGAAGGAGTTATCATTTTGAAATTTCCAAAATTTTTGAATTTGGCACCATTTTTAGCAAAGTGTTATAAAACTGTAAATCTTGTTATTAAAAAATCTTCCAAAAAAAAATATACTTTCCTGAAAGTTTATTTGCGGAATATTAACTGATTTAAAGTATAATTAATCTGATTCTAAACAAATATTATTTACTTTAAAATATCACAGAAATGCATTTTTTAACACGACAGTAGATTCAGTATCTGTCTATATTTCTGAGATGAGGTGTTATGTACACTATTGTCCTTATCTTTGTTGCCATATTTATCACAATGTCTCGGCTGTTCTTCAGGTGGTTGGAATGTCAAACTGAACCCTTTATTTCGCTCACTGGGGTAGACTGTTCTAGTTCCAAATTACACAAAAATATCTTGAAATACTAAAGAGTAAATTTATTCAATCAAATCACCATTGGTTTCAACCCCGGCCTCCAGACAACTTTGGGAACTCTTCTGGATGGTCTTCCTTGCCTTCAGTTCATCTTTGGCGTTACAAAGAGTTTTGTTGGTCTCTTGCTCAACTACGTCTCATACATAGTAATCAAAGGGGTTGCAGACTGGGGAGTTACATGGCCAGATGTAAGAGGTGATGTGGTCACAGAAATTGTCTGACAGCCATGACTGGGTTCTTTTGCTTGTGTGGCATGGTGCAGTGTCCTGTTGCCAGACATAGTCTTCTAGCAGCCACCCTCTTGAGCTAAGGCAGCACTACTTCCTCAAAAAACTTGATATTGGCTTCCATGTTGAGTGATTCTGTGTGGGAAGATGAATGGAGGCATTATGTTGCCATCACTACTGATCACTCTAAACACCTTCATAATCACCATTAGACTCCTCCAACTCTTTCCAAATCCTCTGTACTGTCCTCAGATTGACACTCAAATACACTGAAATGTTCATATTGGAGCTTCTGGCATGAATGCCAAGCATTACAGCATGTCATTTCCAAATTTCTGTCAGAGTGAATTGTGTCATGGTGCTTTTTTTCTCACAGACATTGCCCAATTGACCCTACTATACTGTGCAGTTGACAAAATAAAACACAATCAACACACGTGCGCAAAATTAAAAATATAAAATGATGACAATTTACCCTTCGTACCCTGTATAATTAACTCTGAATTGGTTAACAATCTCACTTCCCAGGGTCTTCTTGTGGCACCATAAGTCCCCTATACAACCAACTGAACGCACATGAAGTCAATTTGAGTCAGAAGAGTAGTAGGATTTTTTTAATGACTGGAAGATATTCTTCAAAGTTGCAACCCACTTCACAAAAGAGAAAGAAAATAAAGAAATAAAGTAAAAAGAGGAAGAAGTGGAACTTTATCAAAAACCAAATGTTTCCACTGGCAGCCATATAGAAATAGTCCTAGTTAGGGCTAAACAGAGAGAAGAGATCTGTCTAGCCCAGTGGTTCTCAACTAGGATCCATGTAACATTACTGGGGGGTGGGGGTGGGGGTTTAATATTTTAGTGGTCCATAGAGCAGTTTCACTATAAAACAGTTGTTGCAACTGAGAATTGGAATTTCTACATTAACCTACGCCATATTAAAATACTAAAAATAGAACAACAGCTCTAAAACTAGCAGAAAACGAGATCAAGCAACGTAAGTTATCATCCCTTTTCCTATACTGAGAAGGATATATAAAGGAAGGATATATATATATATATATATATATATATATAAGGAAAATTATATAAAGATTATAATTTATTATATAAAATAATTTATAATAATATTAATTTTAAATATTAATAGAATATTAATATAAATTAATATAGTTATAGACTTGACAGTGTGAAAAGGGGGTGATCATCAACTCTTATTGAGACATTGATGGAACTGAATATAAAAAAAAAAGAAAAAAAATATCATCAATCACAGGGATATCATTGAATAAATCTGCACTTTTTTAATTTATTAATTACTCGCATATTTTAAAATGGTTTATTATGAGTTATTTTACTAGTGTACATCAATGTTCCATAGAATTTAGTTAAATACAAGTTTATTTTAATTCAATTAGTTTTACTTCAAAATAAAGCATATACATTTACTATTTTTCTAATACAATTCCTAAACTGATCTATTAGTAAAAAAAATAAGCTTTTTTTGGTTTTGGTTGTTTTTTTTTTTGTTTGTTTTTTTTCATTGAATGGTTATGGGGGTCCAAAAAAAAAAAAAAGTGGACCATGGGTCAAAAAAAGAAAAAAAAAAAAGTAGGTTGGGAACCACTACTCTAAACAGTCATGTTGGTAGCAGTCACTTAACTGAAGTAAGAAAAATTGAAGGTACCTATGTGTCACCTGTCTACAACCAGAAAGAATGCTATAGGTCTGACCATGCAACCTCATTGAAATAAACACCAAATTATTCAGAACTGGAATTCCTGTTTTCATTTCTTGGTGTTAATTTCATCTTCCATTTCTTGTAAACATACCACAAATCTTTTCCAGTCTTTTGTACACAAAAGTGTAAACAAGAGGTAAAACACAACATGGGCATTGATATGTCCAGTCAGTGAACGATAGAGAAGAAGCTCTATTGTATGTTTATATTCTCTTGCTTCTCTAGATCAACTGCTGATGTTTTACCAGTTATGGCTGAAAGAATCTTCCAAGCTTTAGATAAGATTGGCGAAGCTCGAACTGTGGATATTATGAAGGTATATGACAGGGTTTGACATACAGGGCTTATTCACAAGTTGAAAGGTCATAGAATTTCGGATTCAATCTTTCTTATCAAATTGTGAAATGACAGTTGTCTTGAACGGCCACTCTTCTGTTTGCATTAATGCAGGTGTTCCCCAGGGCTCTAGCCTTGGACCGATGTTGTTCTGAATTTTCATCAATGATCTTCCTGATGTCATCAGTTCTCAACTCTGTATCTGTGCTGATAACTCAACTATTTACTCCTGTCTTAATAGTGAGTCTGATCAGTTTGATAAGGTCAAATTTGCAGCTGATCTCAAAAATGACCTAGAATCTGTTGTTAACTGGTCCAAGAAATGGCTTGTTAATTTTAATGCCTCCAAAACAAAAACTGCTGTCTTTTAATCACCTGAGAGAAACTCTTTTGACTTCCACCAACATGATTGATGCTAACCTCCAGGAGAATTACTCTTTGCAAAATCTTGAGCTAATGTTTTCCAGTGATGTGAAGTAGAATCAGTTACTAGGTCTACTGCTAGAAATAATGGTTCACTGTTCCATGCTAGACAGTTTTTTTTTTTTTTTTTTTTGCCAGAATCTTACAAATTTATAAGTCTACCATTCGTCCATTCATTGAATATTGCTGTCACATCTGGTTTGGAGCTTCTGCTATAGATTTAGAAATTCTTGATAAAATCTAAAGAAGAATCTGCAATATTATTGGTCCTGACCTGGCACTTTCCCACCACCGTAATGTAGCTTCTCTGTGCCTTTTCTATAAATATTTTCATTGTAATTATTTTTATATGTTTTCTTCTTTGGTACTTGGCACCCTGGCCTCTCGTCATATGGCTACTTGCTAGAACTCTTGATCAAATAAAAGGAGACTGCTCACTGATAACTGCTTTTTTTCTCTTTAATAACCTTGCTTTCTGTTTATGATGAAATTATTGCTCCCTGGCCTTCTGCTTCAGATCTGTGTGTTATGACTAAGATCAAAGTGTCACTCCTTATGCTCTTCTGCTTATGATCAGTGTAGTATCTGTTCACTCTTTTTTTCAGAATTATGTTGATGCTTTTTCTCAAATTACAGGTAAACAAGAAAAGAACACTGCCCAAGCTCAACACTGGAAATGGGTCTCCATGAAGCAAAGTGGTTTCCGTCCAGATACACGAAGTGGAATGAGTGCCACCATTATGCCAGGTTCTGACCACGCCTTTTGCTTTGGTGGAGTTTATGACCAGGTGAGGTTAGAACATTTTTAAAAGACAAAGTGGATAGTAAATGGATTTTTGTCAGAGTCTCAATTTTTGGGTTTATTACAACTCAATAAGCAATAAAATCTACAACGTACAGAGCAGCAACCCACTGATCAAAAGGAAATAAATAAATGAAAACTGTCACTCAGACTGCTCATGACTCTACATTTCCACTTCTTGCCTTTGGTCCCTCTGACTTATCTCACTTGTTCTTCTCGAATGTGACCTGAGGAGCCCTCATTTGGAATTCCCTACTTTCCCCCTAAGCGGTACTTGAACCCAAAAGTTTTATTTTTCTCTTTATTTTAATCCTTTAACCTACTTTTGGACAGCAGATGTTTATTTTGAAACTCTCGCAGCTTGATTTTCTGGTTGGTTGTCATAAAACAGCAGCAAAAGCAATTTCCTATTTTTTCTAAAATGGGCCAGCACAGCCAGGCAGCAATGTAGTAGTGAAAGTGTTAATATTGACTTTCCTTTTTAAAATCCGTTATAGAAACATTAAAAAATTTAATAAAAGTGGTGTTTTAAAAAAAAAAAAACTCTCTAAAAATCTAACAAATAGCTGTTTCAAATGATTCATAGCAACGTTTTTGTGCTTTTTATAGATTAAATCCTTCTATCATTATTTAATGTTTTTTTTTTGGGGGGGGGGCTATTATCTTCTTTGTTGTTCTTCACATTATTTCAATAAATTTTTCAACTTTCCTCATAAAGATTCTTTAAAAAAACAAATGTTGTTAACAATATAGAAATTTTATTATTATTAATATACCCATGATGGCAATTTCTAACAATTGCCATGATGGGTACACTAATAATAATAAAATTTCTGAGTTTTAATATTGAGATGCAATGAAACAAAAGTCCTAAAACAATATATTGAGATTCAGTAAAGCAGTGATAGAATTCATAACTAAAATAAAGGCTAATGAAACTTTAATTAATCCATTCTCTTTATATTTTTTATTAAAAACTATTTATGAATATTCTGAATTTTTCTATAATTTTCTTTTATATTTACTTTCTGTAATCTCAAGTAAAATTAAGATATTTTCTAAATATAATTTGTTTTTTCTTTTCTAAAAATATTGTTTATTAAAAAAGTAATGTATTTTGTGCATTCTGAGGTAATAAATATTGGTTTAGAATCAGGAGTTGGAGAGCTGAGTTTCATTTTTCCATTTGAATTTGTTATGTTCACTTACATGCAAATAACCTTGGAAAGGGTATGTATGCATCACTTTTCTTCTAAGCTATGGGTTGAATAACTGGAAAAACTGGGTCCTATAGCCTTGGTTGGCAACCAGTCTACTGCAGAAAGAAACAGCAACCTAGTATAGGGAAAATCTTCTGCCTACTCTCTCATGAATCGAAAGCGACATGGTCGCCCAAGTACGTATCATGTATGATACTTAACTGACTGGCCGAATATATTTTAATTTGGCCAATAAGCTTATTAGAAATAAAATGTTATATGAACTGATAATTTTGCTAGTCTTAGGAAATATAACATTACCAGACTTTTGTCAAGACGATTTTTAAAGTTGTTATTCATATTAAAGTGAATAATAATTTTAACTCTTAATTGAAATGATGTATATTTCCCAGACACCCTCCCAATTATCTCATCTCCATCAATATAGTAACTCCTCGGGTTATGACAGTTCACACCTATGGCAATTTGTGATTACAAAGCAATCTGCATTAGTCTTGTTTCAAATTATGACATATGCCTTTTGCATACAATGCATCCTTCCAAATACTGCAAGAGAGAAAAGATCTGACACTTTGTCATTTCTTCTACTGAGAACCAATGACATTACTGACAATAAATATACAAGCAACTTAAAACAATTTCATTTCATTATATTCTTTTTCTTCTTATTATTATTTTCATATCATTTCATTATATGTATTATATTTATGTCCTCCATGTGTTTTTAAGTCCTAATTATGTTAACACGTCTCAAAGAAATGTGTTATGTCCTAGATTATTACTTTACTATTGCATTAGCATAGGTGAGTGACGTAAGTGCTTATTCACAGAAAATCACAGGTATGTTCAAACTTATGCAAAAATTGCATTATGACGCATCATAGGAACAGAACTCTGCTGTAAGTCAAGGACACCGTGTATTGCCAAATATTAACTTATTTATTTTTTCACAGCAAATCATAAAGTGTAAGAAATTAATTCCAGAATGGTCACAACTAGTACTATTTTATATTACTCATCCATTTAAAACAAATGGTTAGAGATTAAAGTCAATTTAGCATGAATGGACAATGCAAAGAATTACCTTTTATTAATTATTTTATATCCTAATATTTACCTTTCCTTAACCCTAGAATGGTATACTCAAGGTGTGACCAAAAGAAATCATACAGATAGTCTTTCAGACCCTGAAATAAAAAATAAAATTAAAAAAAAACGAATTGTAGAAAAATGTTGTCTATTTTATTTCATGAATCCTTGAACATTGTACACCCATTTTGTGAACATTGTATGTCCATTTTGTTTCTGTTAACTTGTAGACATAGCATTGAAAGTTAAAATGAATTTATCCAGTAAATTATTAATTTATTAAAATTAAAAAAAAAAAAGAATTAAGAGTTGGTAGCCCCAAGAGTATCATTTTATGGTTAAAGCAATTTAATTTTTTTTTTATTTTTCAATTTCTTTTAGGAGGAAAATGAAGAAATTTTAGAAGGTCATTTCTTCAATGATTTGTATTCTATGGATACTCAAAATGGCTGTTGGCACAAGCTTACTGTTTGGTAAGAATAACTGAATCCATCATGCGTTTATTTTTATTTTTTGAGAAAATGTTATATATATAAAAACAAGTTTGGCTAAATTCAACTGACAAGATATGTTTGTTTAGTTATTTAAAATTTTTTTCTCCATTTTTCTAATAACAAAATTATGTAAATCCAAAGTTGATGTTTTCTTCTCTTTTGGTTCAAGTACTTTTAACCATCTTAGTCATTATCAAGAACTGGATGTTGTCAGTATGATAGTCAATATATTGTTGTCTAATTTTTTTTATGCTACTTTCTTATTTTTTTTTTTTATAAGCATTTCACTTCAGGCAAGGTGGGAGTGCCACTAATACGCAAGGGGTTACAGAGAGTGAAAGTAAGAGAAAAGTATTGGGCGGTGGGGATTGAGGAAAGGATAAAAAGAAAAACAGGTATCAAGGCAACAGAAGATGTCAATTGACAATACATTTAAATTTTTGAACATTATAATTATCAGCAAAGCAAGTAAGAGGAAGGGTGTTCCACTGTCAGGAAGTACGAGAAAAGCTGTTGGAGTAGAAGAGGCAGATATATTTAACTGTTTTGACAGTAAAAGGGTGTGACCGAGATACCAACCTAGTAGCACACTTGACTTCATGCAATTGGGCCACCAGTGAAAATAGCTCATCAGAGCAGTTACTATGAATATATTTGTAGAAAAGACAGAGGGAAGCCACATCCCATCTGTGACTGGAGTTGAGATGTTGAGGACCAATCACATTGCAGATCTGTCTTTGGATTTTGTCGAGAACCTCAAGATAAACATCAGGGGCACCATACCATATATAGCAACAGTATTCCATGCATGAACAAATGGTACATTTCTAGATATGAAAGATGGATTTAGACAAGAAAAACCTCCTGATGCGACACCGAGAACCAACTTTCCTTGCAGTAGATGCAGCTATTGATTCAATGTAGTTGTTCCACCTCAGATCAGTGGAAAACATGAGACTAAGAAGGTACAGTGAGATTCTCTTGTGAAGTTGATAGGAGAATTCAGATATATGCATATCATATAAGTAACAATTTGGGTAAAACACTTTTACAGAGCTCAACCGCAATAAAAGAAATATATCAAGTATATGTATTATTTTCTACACATTATAAATATTAAAACCTCAAAAATAGAAATGTATTGAAATATTTAAGTTTCGTTTTAAAGAATTTGTTCTTATTCTTATTTTGTCATGTTAAGTGACCTTTTGTAAATTCACAGTGAGAAAACAAAGGGGACTTCTGAAAAACGACGCCGGAAAAACAAAGCGGACGACAAAGAAAATGAAGATGACGACGATGATGATGATGACATGGAAACAACTGAAGATCTTGAACAGCTAAAAATAGACGACAGTGAAACAGATTCTGTTCAGGTAAAGATACAATTATTATTCTGTTTTCCACATTTGGTGTTAAGGGAACATTTTATGCTTGTCCAGAAATTTTGATATTTCATTATATGATTGCATGAGTATTTTCCCCACAAACATAGCCAAACACAACATATCATTAATCTGTGTCTCTTTACTTTTTATCATTTCTATCTTGATCTCTGACGAAGCTTTAATAAAATGAAACATGTTAGATTAAGATCTGTTTCCTTCTTGTTTTTTATCTTATCATTTTGTTGGATTCCTATCCATACTATATATATATATATATATATATATATATATATATATATATTGAACAATAAAAAATATTAAAAAATTAAAATCTTCAGACACACTAGGTTGTATATTAATATTCTTTCGTTTTTATTATTATTTCATTTAGATTCCTCGACTAGTTTCGGCCAACATGGCCATCATCAGGAGAAAAAAATATTCTGCTTGTTAGTAGCAGTGAACTACAGAAATGAATGTCTTTATGGAGAAAATGAACTTTTGTCAGTAGTTTTCATTTGTTTTTTTTTATTTCTTTATTTTTTTAACATGAATTTTGGTCAGTCCTTGTGTTGGTCGAACAGTCTCTTTTAAGTTGTTATTTAAGATAAGAGCTGGATGGATTCATGCTGCTCTGAATTCCTTTGGTCATTTTGACAGTTTTATTGGTTCCTGCAAAGGGGATGTGCCTCTGTTAAGTGTGTGTGTGTGTGTTATTTGGCTCATTCGGGAGTGAGTGAGTATGATGTGTGGGTGTGTGTATAAGTGTGAGACCTCAACACTTCCGCATATATAATGTGTGTGTGTGTGTGTGTGTGTGTGTGTGTGTGGTTGTAAATTAGGATAGAGAATCTAAACCAAGTTTTGAAGATAAATGACTTATGGAAAACCATTTCATTGAAACTAAATTTGATTACACATTTCGTCTTTTCTATGCTTCATTAGATCAAAAATCAAAAGAAAGAAATATGTATGTGTGTATTTGTCCAAAGACATGTTGGGATGGGCAAAGATGTATTCCAAAAGCTAAGCAGAGTATTAAGAGACAGAAAAATTTCATTAGAAACAAAGAAAAGAGTACTGAACTGTTAGAGGATATCTGTCCATCTGTCTGGCAGCAAATGCTGAACAATCTCCTTATGTGGTTCTACAGAAAGATACTGAGGATACCATAGACCAAACATGTGAGCAACAACAAGATTTTGGATAGGATGGAAATGAAGAAGAAACTTATACTTGACATCAAGAAGGGGCAATTAAAATTTCTTGGTCATGTAATGAGGAAGGTGGGCTTGGAAAATCTGATACTCACAGGACAGATTAAGGGAAAGAAGTACAGGGGGAAAGTAGTGTATAACATACCTGATGGGCTTAAGTAAATGGATGGTAGAACAGGGTTTTGGAGATTTAACAAAAAACCAAAACTTATTAAGAGCAACTAGGAACAGGAAGAAGTGGAGGGCCATGATCGCCTATGCCCTGAAGGGACATGGCACATAAAAGAAGAATATTTGGGCATATGCTTAAATAATAAATCATTGGTACTTTTTAAGCTAAGTAATAAAAACATAAATCTTTTATTTTCAACCCATTCTGAAAAATTGGATAAGGATTTACTTTAAATTAATTTAAAAAAAGGTTATATCTTTTGCTTTTGAGCCAGTCAACTAGTGTTTCATTGTTGTGTACTCACTGAAATATGAATTCTGATGCATTCTCCTGTACATTTAAGTAAGCAGTGGGTTTTGTTTGACCAGAGACTTTCTTGAACAGCAAAAGATTACATGGGAACAAAAATAAATGCCAATTTAAGTCACAAACAATTTAATACCATAGGCTTGTTAGAAGATTAAAATCACTCCTGGTTGATTTTTCTAATAAGTTTTTGAGGTATCGAGAAAGGGGTGAACTGCTAGGTTAGATATTTGTGTCTGTTAGTTGGGATTTCTCTCAGCTTGAGAAGAGAAGAATAGAAAGATAGGAAAAGCTATTTCACAGCAAGAAATTATGCAAACTGATGTGTGGTTTCCTGTTCAACTCTGATATCCTTTCAAACTCTGTACAGATTGTCTGAATCCCTGTGCCAACTAACTATGCAACCATGTGCTTTGGTTGATATAGATATCTATCAAGGGGATTGTCATTAATGGATACCATCCCCTAACAAAGAAATTCCTATTACCAATGCATGTGGCTTGTGTTTCTAAAGTTCCCAGGACCAGACATTTTAGCAAAGAATCAGTGTGATTCAAGCTGGATAGTATGCTAAATAAGAATTTCTCAAATTCATCTGGGTTTTGCAGAATTCTGGTGAACACATTTATCTTGTCGCTGTAACTTCCTCGGGTATGAGAGGTGGGGCAGAGAAAATTTAGTTGTACTGAATTTACTAAATCTTACTAGGTTTATTTTGGGTTCAGTTTTTATCATTGATTTTCTCCTAAGCATTTTATAAGTAGTGGTTAATATTTTTAAACCAAACATTCTTTGGCTTACAGCCACATTACATTGAAACACTAGTTTTCTGTACAATCACAATCAGTACCTAGGTGGGTAACTGCTTAGAAATACCAGATGCTGTAAGTTTGGATGTGTGGGTGCTGTAATGGATAATGACTCAGAATTGATAATCAGAGAGCCAAGTTCCAATTCCAGTTGGGTTCGTTATATTCACTTACATGCAAAATATGGGTTAATTAGTAAGACTTGTATAACTAAAACCATTATTATCTAAAAAAAAAACAATTTTTCTCCAAAATATTTAGATTTCAGGATTAAATAACCCATGGAATTTGATATAATACCAACCAACCAACAAACCAACGAACCAAACAAACCTTTTTCTCTTGGGTTCCAATCTGTTGAACTAGTCTTCTATTATTTTTTTCCCCACATGGCATTTTTATTCTTTCCCTTAGAATTCTTAACTTTCTCAGTATATCAAGTCACTAAATGACATTCATGCATTATTATCACCTCATCTGGGCCACTGCCCTGTTACAATATCTCGTCTAGTTCGTTTTTATTCCTACACTTAGGATTCTAGGATTTCTCAGTACCTAAAGTTAGTAAACAACTTTCCATGCATTATCATAAATCCATCAAGGCCAGATGAAGCCATAAAATTGTGTTCAAAATATTTAGATTTCAGCATTAAATAACCCACTGAGGTTGATATGCCACTAAACAAAATCATCCAACTTTGCATTTGTCAAAGGTTAGTATTGACAAAAAAGCAGACGGATTAATGGAATTATATTTTTTCTAACAAAATTTACAGCATTTCTGCATCTTTTGCTTTATTAGTGATAAGCACTAAAAGGAAATTTAATTAAACCTTAATTAAAAATTTTAATATCATTTTCAGAAAATCACTTCTTCTGATGGAGTCTTTACCGTGACAATTGGGCCGCAGTCCTCTGTTACTGAGGAAGATTCCGTTTGTCAGGCTTCGAATGAATCCAGTATATGGA
Organism: Acanthosepion pharaonis; assembly: GCA_903632075.3. NCBI lineage: Eukaryota > Metazoa > Mollusca > Cephalopoda > Sepiida > Sepiidae > Acanthosepion > Acanthosepion pharaonis. Next base: position 135,589 of record CAHIKZ030000799.1, read on the forward strand.
TGCCTCCTGCAAGAATGAATTGTTTACTGGCTCTGAATGGAGGCCACTTGTATCTCTATGGGGGCATCTATGAAGAAGGAGACGTGCAAGTGACACTAACAGATTTCTATTCCTTAGATGTTAACAAACGAAACAAATGGAATACAATTATTGAAATGGACAGAAAGAGTCAGGTAAGTCTCAGTCTTCAATCAGAATCATCATCAGGTTAATCAACCTCGGTATTCCATGACACATTGCTGCTTCTATCCATTCCTCGCATTCATTGCATTTGGAAGCTCATCCAGTCTGCATCCTATGTCTTCAATCAAATGGTCAATGTACATCTTCTTTGGTCGTGTTCTTTTTCCATGAGATGGTACCCAGAGTATAATGCCTCTGGCTAGTTCTTTGCTATGCCAACTGTGACCAGCAAATCTTAATCTTTGTTGGCATATTGATTTGCTGATGGAAGGTATATTGCCATAGAACTCTTTCTTTGTTGGGTGATCTTTCCAGGATTTGTTTAGTGCTGCTCAAAGTATTTATGCGTAAACACCATCTAAGCTCTTTGCCAGTTTGGCTCTTAGTGTCTCGGTGGTAGTGTTTAGTCACTGATTTACAATGGAGAAAAAGCAAACTAGAAACTCCTGATTTTAAAAAATGAAAGGTAATTTTTAAATAAAACAGTTTGTCAAAAGGATGGCTATTCCCTTGACACTGCTATCACTTTTGGTTTCCTTGGCAATGTTAATGGTTTTTGAAAAAACGATGATTAGAGTCTTAATAAAACCTAAACATATCAAAGTTTCTTGAGAATTGATAAAGATATGGAAACACTATTTTCTTATTTGCAAGAATAATTTTATATTTGCAAGGTTATAAAAATATGTGAACCAATGAAATATTTATTATTTAGCAATTTAAAAAGAAATAAATATTTTTTAATTCATAAATTTGGAAAATATGTCTGAACAAGAAAATATAAATAAACCCTTAATGACAAGTAAGTGTAATTATAAATTTGGGGAAAATGCATTTTTCAGGCATTTCTTTCATTTGCTCTTGTCACATAATTTTTTTTGTCAAAAGTGTCAACAGTAATAGCAGAGTCAAAGGAATAACTATCTTTTTGAAACACCATTTTTTTTTTTTTTTTTTTTTTTTTTTTTTTGGGCAAAGAAAATTGTTCTAAATAGTCCTCAGTCTAACTGAGAAATGCATGCAAAAAAAGAGTACTGTTTGGTTCCTTAGTCACAAAGTGGGTGTGGTCACGAACTTTTCAGCACCCCACCATATATACAAGAACTTAATATGGTGTGACATTAAATAAGTTTTACTTATTAAGTAATTACTAAATTATTTTTTAAGAACATTGAATAATTTCAACCAAGACTTGCCTATATAAAAACAAAATTACCCAACTGTCGGCTTTTTATAATCAACAAAATTAAACATTTGCTTGGATCTGTGTGCCTGAGTGATCATAAGACTTGGGGTATGGATGAAGTATTTATTTATTTTTATTTTTTTTAAATCAATTCACCCCAAGCAAAGCAATAAAGCCACTAAGACGCAAAAGGGTAAGCCATTTATTTATTTGCTTTCAAAACATCAGCATTTGTTTCTTGGAATTGTTGATCTATAATGTTACCTAGTCATTATTGAAGGAGTAAACATTTAATAGTTATTTCTATATCACTAAAACAAGTCGGATTCTGTTTAATTATAAATAACGGCAACTGTAAATGAAAAAGTGCTAATTCATGCATTTGTGGACAACAAATTGGTATTTAAATTGAAAAAAAAAAGGAAATATATTGTTATTTTTTAATATATTTTATTTAAACTTTATTTTTGATGGATACACATATTCGAGTAGAAGCTCTGTTTTTTAATTAAACAATATTTTTTTATCCAACTACATCTACTGGCCTGAATATTTGACAAATCTTGTCAGAAAAATATACGTCCTCCAGCATGATTCAAACCTGCATCCCTTATGGGAACCGTCATTGGATCTGATGTGCGTAACCACTCAGCCACGTAGGGCTTCTGGTCGAATAAATTACAAATAGTGCCTTTTGAACCCACACATCTCTGCCAATTCTCAAAACATCCATATCTGCTCTGTATCGTATCCTAACGTAAACAAAGACAATTTATTTTTAGGAAATGGATTAAATCCAACACATGCAGTCATTCTTCATAACTCTAAAGCAAAGAAGCCATGGCCGAATGATAACATCATTATGGAGAGACATGATGTTTTTAAAAGTCAGTTGAAGCTGCAATATTATTCAAATCTCCTTAAAGAATATTGAATAATTCCAACCATTATATTCGGTTATATAAAAACCAAATAACCCAACTGTCTATAATCAACAAAATTAAACAATAGTTGCTCAGATCTGCAGGCATAAATGATTGAGGTGAGGATGGGTATATAGAAATGTTCACTCTACGTCTTTGCACCAATTCATATTAATTTCTCGAGTTGAGTATTGATGATTTAATTGGACGTTGAAAAAGAAAGAACAATTGTGAAACACACTCTGAATTTCACCCTGTAAAAGACTTGAGAGCCACTCGTGGTAGAGGAGAGAGTTTGTATGGATAGGAGGGGGAAATAATGGTTAACCCTAGGCTTGAACTGGTTAAGATTGTAGTGATCAAGGAAACATCCTCTTGGGAATTGGTTCCACAGAGCAGTGGTTCACAGAAAGAAGCTGTTCAAGTGGAACTTACTTCTCACCAATGGAATACAGAGGGAATGTGGGTGGTTTGCTACAATGTCAGTGACATGGTGGGTGCTAGCTGTGAAGGTTACAACTGATAGAAACAAGGAATGTAGTTTGTCTAAGCACTTTCCATAGAAGTAGCCATAGAGCAGTGAATGACTCATCACATCCCATCTGTGAGAGTATTTGTTTTTTTTAATTTTTTTTTTATTAATCACTTAAGCCCAAGCAAGGCAATAAAGCCACTAAGACACAAGGGGTTATTGAGTGTTAGAGACTATGAGAAAAAAATTTAATTAGAGAGAGCACAATAAAAGAACAGGAGATTAAAAGACAATATTCTAAATTCTTTTTTTTTCTTTTTTTTTTCCAGAAATGGGAAGAATCTGATTCTTCAGATGGCAGTGATGACAAATCAGATGACGGTAGGTATCATTTCTTTTCGTGTTTTCATCCAGTGAACTTAGAAATTATTCTTCATGAAAGAAAACTAAATGATTTGTTTGAACTTAAACCACAGCTCATTACTATTAATACCTACGTTGTTTACCAATTTATAAAAGAAAACAAAATAGTCTTACAGAAATATTTATTTGACAACAAATGTAGATTTTTTTTTATTGGGACTCTGAAATCATCAGTTTCCTTTTAAAAGATCAATCAAATCAAGGAAATTCAAATTCCACTTCAGAAATATGACTCAGATCCACCATCTTGTCCTCACTTTACTATGCACAGCATTTTAAAATTTTTTTGGTTTTTATAATATTTAATGTCTCCTTAAAGTTACTGTCAGCATGAAATGTTTGGCAAAGTTTAAAGTACGTACCTGTAAAAACAAAAGTGTATTAAAATGGACAGTTGTTATCTTGACACCGTTATCGACATATACTCCTTCGACAATATTGTTTTAAAAAGATATTTTTAGAATTTCATTAAAACCCAAACATATAAAATTAGATTTATACACTTACTTTTTTTCTCAAGAATTGACAAAAATATAAAAACTATTCTTGTAATTAAACAGTCTAATAAATAAATAGTGTTGAATATTTCTTTGGACATGAAAGTATAAATCCAGATGTTTGTTTAGTGGCATATCAACTCCTTATGGGTCATTTAATGTTGAAATTTAATTTTCTTGGAGCATTAGTAATTTCTTTTACAGAAGTGTATTGCTGGTATTTTTACTATAAAATGTATTTTTATACTTTCATCATGTTTTGACTCCAGTGTTTTAACTATTTGCCCATAGTTAGGACCCTAACGGTGCTATCACCCCAAGTCAGGGTGGATTTGGGAACCACAGCAATTAAGAGGTAATCCATGCTCCTCAAAACCTTTTGATCAGAAGACCTTGCTGTTGGATGTAGTCATACCCAGGAACATAAAACCAGATGCTCTCAAATTATGTGGTGAAAACAAATGAAAGAAATACCCTACCACCATTTTTTTTCAAAATTTATCATTACAATTACACATCATTATGCATTGAATTTTTATGTTCAGACATTTTTATAAATTTATGAAAAAAAAAAATTGATTTCATGGTTATTTCTTTATAATGTGGCAAATAATAAATATTTCATTGTCATTGGTTCATGTTTTTACAATCTTGTAACTATAAAATTATTCTTGTGAATAAACAATCCAATAAAATAACTACACTATTTACATTGTTCAGACTGTTGTCTTCCTCTTTATTGTCATATTCACAACGTTTCAGCTGTTGTATGCTCCAGCCTTCTTCAGATGTGTTGGAATTTTGAACTGAACCCTTTTAGTCGACCAGCATAGTTACTGAGACATTAGGTTTATAAGTCCCAAAAATTCATTCACTGATATACCCCAAGGACATATAGATGGTGCAATGGATAAAAGCATTGGTCGAAGTAATCCACTGACTTGACCCAAAGAGTTATGAGTTCAATACCTGGTCACAGCAGTGATGAACAAAAAAAAAAAAAAAAACTTGGAGAGTTGAGTTACTTGGAATTAACTGAAACTGAAATATCCAGAAAAGGCATGCCATGTGGAACGAGAACAGTCTACTCACAAGGACTAAATAAAGGGTTTGGTTCAAAATTCTAACATATATCACCTGAAGAAGGCCGGAGAGTGCAATAGCCATAACGTGAATATGACAATAAAGATGAGGACACCAGTCCAAACAATGTAAATAGTTATACTAACTCATCTCACTATAGACAGATCCTGAAGAAAGCCAGACTATACAATGTCCGAAACATCATGAATATGACAATAAAGATGAGGAGACCAGGACAAAGAATGTAAATAGTATAAAATAAAAAGTGTTAAATATTTTTATTAATTCTCAAGATAAAAGAGAATGCATGAATCCAGTTTTATATGTTTGGCTTTTATTAAAATTTTAACAATAGCTTTTAAAACAATAAAAACTGCCAACAGATTTTAAAGTAATAGCAGTGTCCAGAGAAGAACCATTCTTTTGAAAAGACCATTTTTTTCTGCAAGTACAATTGTTAAACTTTATCAAATTCCTCTATTTTGTTCATTTTAACTGGATCAGCTGCTCGGAAAGTTAGTTGACAGTGTTGTGCTAGAAAATTTTTCTTGCCAGAATCTATCTTACACATTTATAAGTTTACCATTTATCCTTGTTTTGAATATTGTTGTTACATCTGATCTGGTGCTTCTGCTATATATTTAGAGATTCTTGATAAAATCCAAAGAATCTGCAATGTTATTTGTCCTGACCTGGCATCTCAGCTTCAGTCACTTTCCTACCACTGTAATGTAGCTTCCCTGTGCCTTTTCTATAAATATTTTTATGGTAATTATTCTGATGTACTTTCTCTATGGTAGTTACACTTTATTAATTTAAACACAATACTAGATTGGCTGATAGGTCTCATCATTTTACAGTCAAAATTGCTAGATGTAACTGTAAATTCTATACAACACTTTTCTTCTCTTGTACTTCTCACTTGTGGAACTTTCTTCCAGCTTCTTGCTTCCCAGTCAACTTTGATCTTCAAAAATTTAAATGCAACGGCAATCATTACATTTTGTCTTCTTAATTCCTGTTCTTTTATTGTTCTTGTTCCTTAATGTTTTTTTTCCTCGTATTCTTTCACAATCTGTAACTCCTTGCATTTTTGGGGGGCTTTATTGACTAGCGTGGAGGGAAATGAATAAAAAAATCGAAAAAAGAAGTTGGACACTATGGGTGGCATCTATATGAAAATCTCAATCTGATGAGGTTATTTAAGAACATGACTCCAGTTTTCAGGTCAATATCTTTGTAACATCTTTATGATGTTGAACAAAAGTACCCCTAGTACTACCTATGCTGTGTTCAGTTTCATTAAAACCAAATTTGTTATAAACTGATTCTGTTACAGAGATATTTATGATTTATCAATTCCACATTCTGAAGTTTTATGACAGATTCAGTGTAAGTGCCGTCAGTACTTTTATTCCAATTCTAGATCATAGTTTCTGTTTGGGAAACATTTATCTAAAGCCAACATTTTGATTATGTCATTATTTTCTCTTCCTGTTACATGAGCTGTCTTGTCGCTGTTGCTGATTTCAGTAATGAATTCACAGTCGGTTACTCTGAGTAAATATCAACCATGACACTCTCTTTCAGAATCTGATATGGAGATAGGGGAAGATGACGATGATGACATTCCAGAAATGAATGAAGATGAAAGCGAAGAAGATTATTTCCAAAGAACTCAAGAATTTTGGATCAACAAGGCACAAGAAGTTGCAGAAGAGGAAAAACAAAATTTAAGTCCTCAACAGGTGAAAAAATTAGCTTTACGCTTGTGTCAGGATGAGATACATAGCAGTTAAAGACAATAAATATGTTACTAATGCTTACATGTCTACTGTTACCATCATGAGTTGAAGAGAGAGGCAACAAAAGAACAATCCTGTGTAGTTCCTTTTTTTTTTTTTTTTGCCCCTTGGATTCAGTGAGATATTTATGTGGTCAAACTTAAATTTTACAATGAAAATAAAATATTTGTTTCTGTTGAAAAATCAATATCATTTTGAAATGAATCAAATTTTTATCATTGCATGAGAAGCAAAATTACATATTCTTACTTCACTGAAGTTGAAGGAAAAAAATATAAAGTTTATTTTGAATTTTAGAAATTAGGAATTATCTTTATAGTACAGAGATTTATTTACATTATATACAAGGTCTGTCTGAAAAGTTACAAGACTTTATCGTTTATATGGTGCGGGGTTAGACGCAGTCTGGGGTTTTCGGTAAATCTCAATTTCCAACAAGAAATCTCTTTGTTGTCAGGCCAGGAAAATTGATTACTTCTGATTTTTGGAAAATTAACCACTTTCCATTGGGGGGGGATCTCCTCGTCCGTGCGGAGAGGTCGGAGGAGAGCTATCCTAAACTCTTCCTCTCTCACATTGATACCTCGTACCAATCTCTTCAGTGGGCGTTAATAACTTCCCCATCTTTCTCATCAAATTACCTCTGCCTATCACCATTGCTACCACTCGACCAATGGCATCCCAGACGTGCGGGTGGGCTAAGCTGGCCTCCTTAAAATTATGACCCAGAATTTTTGTTTACAAAATTCTTTTTTTTTTTCCTATCGGCCAAAATTTTTATGAATCCCACATTGCCACTTGAAATTTCTCAGATATTTTGGTCACTCAGAGTCTTCTTAACCAGCACTCTTTACAAATTCCATCAATCACTTGTCAAAGTCTACCATCTGGTCCCCTCATGAAGTTAGTTTTACTGGAATTAAAATTCCTTATCATGATTCTTCCACGATATCTTTTCTCATGCCCAAAATTTTATAATCACCATATTGCTACTCAACGTGTCGGCACCTGAAGATGACACTTTGGAAAAGTAAATAATAACAATTCTCTCTTCCCTGTATCAGGATAAATTTTTCTCGTGCCAAAATTCCCACAAATACCATATGGCTTTGCTTTGCCAACACTAAAGAAAAAAATGATATCTTGGGAAGATAATTAACATTAATTCTCTTTACCCCATATCGGCAATCATCTCAGGCCGAAATTTTTATGACCACCATATGATCTGCCCGATATCTCAACACTGCTTTTTTCTAAATCTCGTGTTTTTTTCGGCAAGTATTTTTACAAAAAACATTAATCAATTTGTCAAAATCTCACATATGGCTTTTCTATGGGTCTACTGTCTACGCCAATTTACAGGTCTTTGTGAAAAAGGAACTTTTTCAGAAATAAAATAAAATAAAATCTTTTTAACATCAAACAGTATATCTTTCAGGATATCTTCTTTCCATTCTCAGTATTTCTTGTTTTAATTTCTATGGTTAATTAGTTAGCCAATTACCATAGCTAAATAAACTTCAAACTGAGAACTGGCCTATTTTATTGACTAGGAAGAAATCCCAGCATGCATTTGTGTGCTATTGCCTATAAATTGAGGAGGGAAAAGTGTTTTGCAGTCATTCCCATTTCAGTCAGTCGATGTTGGACGACTGGCTGATCGGTTGAAATCTCTTGCCTTTTGGCGGGGAGGAAACCGAAGGAGGCTACGCCGAAGAGCGGATTCTCTTTCGGGGAGGTAAACCGACCCTGAACCCGTTTATACGGGTTCAATGGGCATATTTTTGGCCAAGCCCACCGGCTCGGAGATCCCACGTTAAATCGGCCTTGTGCTACATGATGTCCACGCGGGGGTGGGGTGACTAAATATAGTCATTCCAATTTGGACTGGAACTAACAGAAAGAGACTATTGAATTTGATCCCTATCAAAGTACCAAAGAAATCTTTGAAAGTGTAGAGTGAGTGGCCATTGTTAAATGTAAACAAATAGCAGAACTGCCCAACAAACAACAAAGTTTGCAATAACAAGAAAAGAACAGGACAACAAAAAAATAATATAAAGCAAGCAAACAATATATGCAAGGCAATTTAACATTATAAGTCAAACCAATGGTAATATTGCAAAAATTCACAAATTGGCATTGACACACAAGCAGGTTTGGATAAGTGAATGTAGTGTTCTGACTTCAAGACAAGACAGACCGGGACTTAGTCATGTGAAACTAAGAACTGTCCTATTTTATTGGCTAGGAAGAAATCTCAGCATGCGTTTGTGTGCTTCTGCCTTTAAAATTGGAGAGGGGAAAATGTTTTGCAGTCATTCCTAATCCAAATTGGAACCAACATTATACTTATAATATTACTAAGAAATGAATCTTAATCATTATCTTTCCCACATATCCTCATAAACTGCACCCCTTACTCTTACTTTTCACACAACAACCACCTTCAGTAACCATCTACCTTGAGTGGCCCTTGGACCTTATATAGGTTGAACATTAGAAAAAAAATAGTAAGGAGTAAGATGTTTTATGACTACTACATTGTTACTCATCGTCCCAATAAAAACAGAAAAAATTCAAAACTTGATTTGTGTTGAGCTGACCAAAACGTTTATGCAGTTTATTAAGTAAATTTTCTATTTAATAAAATGATGAACATTTTGGCTAAGCCATTTTATAAACACCATATATACACGTGATGTTTACACAACCAATGAAAACAATTAAAATAGAATTTAAAAATTGAATCATAATTCCACATTCTTTCACTTACCCAAATTTTCTAATTAAGCTAAATGTATAGCGAAACCCGTCAAATTTATAATAAAAATTCCTCCTTGTTCTTTATTTAATCACATTGAAGAGGATATCATATGATAGAATATATCTATTATAAAGTATAACAGAACTTTATTCAAACTGAATATTGGTGTCGTATCCAGATAGCCATTCGTCCAATACGCGTACAATGCAAGGGAAATAACTCCGTCAGATTAATTTTCATAATACTTCATTTTAGCCAACTCATTGGATGCAAAAAAAAACCCCCAAAAAACACGTTGTCTATATTTAGATTTGGGCTTTCAAACCTTTTTGGTTATCAACCTCTTTGTGGAATCCTTGATTCCTCGTTGACGCCCATACATGTACAAAATAAATTTAAATAATAATTTTTTTTTCAAGGGTATAAATTTCTTTTTCCTTTTTTTCTTTCATACTATTTATTGATAAAATTCATATTAGCTTTTTGTTTTTTATTTCCTTTTCAATTTTTATTTCTCTCCCTAAATGAGACGTGTTCAAATATGTGGTTTAAAAGCTTTAAAATAAGCTTAAAAAAAAAAAAAAAAAAGACGCCGCGAGTGGGTGTATCAATGTGAAGTAAGTGGGGCTTGGTAGTTTGAATCTCCTCTGCTTTTCCCAAAATCTCTCTCATCTTCTTTATTCACAAATCTCCATCATCCTCTACATCTCTTAAAACCTTTCCTGTAAATCCTTTTTTAACTAGCACATTGCTTCATCAAATTCGCTGAAATGAACAAAATCGACAACTCCGATTTTTGGTAGAGTTTTATGGTTTCTTTCTTCCTTCCCATAATTTGTCTTTTTCCCCAGTTTGCCATTGTCTCTCTATAAAAGAAATTCTTTTTTTCTCCCCCATCATAAGGTAAGCAACATTCCTTTTTTTCATCTTTCATTCAAACTACAAAATAATAATAATAATGAGAAAAACTGAGCCATAATTTGCATGCGCAAAAATAAAAGTAGAAAATTTGCTAGAACTTTTTTTACCTGTTTGAAAGAAAACAAGTTAATTGCAGAACAAAGAATTTGTGAAGATTGTTGTTGCAATATGACCTTGGCATCCAAAAGTTGTTCTGATGGATGTATTTGAAGATGTCCTAAAACCAGCTGTAATTTTGTTGATTTACATGAATATTTAGTTCATAATCAAACAATAGAGTATAGCAGGCTTTATCTAAAGCATTTTCTCAAAGAAAAAAGGAACCAACAAACATTTACATGAGTGGGAATATATATATATATATATATCTGAATATATATTTAAAAAAAAAATCAAAAAATATATTTTAAAATATATTAAAATTAAAAACAATAAATGATATATATAAGGATAATAATGGACTCTCCCATCGGTTTCGATGTATGAGGATCTGACAGCTTATTGATTCAGTTATGAAAGTTTGTGTGATAATCTTAAGATCCAATAGTGATTTACAAGGGAGGCCACATATGGAGCAAGTGTGAGGATTGTGAAATGAGATCACTGTTAGATTGGCTGACCTTTTAGATCTTGCTTTCGCTTCTTGAAAATGATTCAGACAAGCAGAGTGAAAATTGCTGAGTCCACTAAAACACGTTGATCGCCATTCTACCCGCTCCAAAGCTAAGTGCTCAAAGGGTGTGGCATATTGACTGCTGTCAATTTGCTTTTCAGCTTGTCTTTGTATCTTAGCCATGTGCATTCTACATTCCTGTAGCCCTGATCTAACTGGCTGTACATTAGGATCTTGGGTATCCTGTCATCAGACATTCTCAAGATATGACCAGTCCACCGTAACTGATAATGTAATATATATATATATATATATATATATATATATATATATATATATATACACACACATTTAACACACAAGTATCGGGATTCCAAAGATTTAACAACAACAAGACATCTTTTAAATAAAATATATTAAAGGTTATTTTCTAGTGGAAAAGTAGAAGCAGAACGTCAGTTGAAATAATATTTATATATTCTTTTCAGAAATATACAATAACAACAAAATGTTCAATTTCCCTTGCAGTGAAGTTTGTTTTATAAAGTAATTAAGTGTTTCTAGCCTGGTGTGAGATATGTGGACAGACTTAGTTTATGACAGTCAGCCTAATGTGTTTGTAAGTTTGTAGACAAAGCTTTAGTCAGTAACTGCTGGCTGTCATCTCTTCCATGTGTGTGTGTGAGTGCATGTGTAGATCAGACCCTTAATAGTTTTCTTGGGATGAAAGATTTCTATGTGAACAGTGGCAAATGAGACTGAACTTTCAGCAAAGTTGAAATATACTTATCTGAACCAGTATTTAGCCATGAACAATTTAATGTTAATTTTTCCAGTTCTTTTGAACCCCAAGAAGTAGTATGCTTCTATTTTTATATCCGGAAAGGGATTCAAAATCTAATTTCACATAGAGATGTGAACATTTTGAACACAAGATTTTCATTAGTTACAACATCTGCCAGTACTTTGGTAGTATTTGTTCTAGTAATTATTGTTTATCAAGTAAACCGTCTGATGGGATTTTATTGGTTGAAAAATAGTATGTTGGCCAGAAAGTCCTGACTCCCTTAAGAAACGGTAAGAAAACAACAAATCTTGATCTCTGGTGCGATTTCCAAAGAATACTGCATTTCAAGCTTGTTCCATATGGCTGTGCCATCAATTGTATTGCTAATAGCTAATAGCTAGACTACATGTATGATAAACTAAAGTATCCCGCTTTGGTCAGTCAAGGTTGGGCTTTGTTTCAGCAAGACAATGCACGTTGACTTAAGGACTAATATTTTATAACTGTAGAAAAATCATTTTTTGCCTGCCTTTGAAGTTGGGCAAAAAATGATTTTACATTTCACAGTTGCCTAAGAAACTTATGTTGTTTCATAAAATAAACATGAAAGTTTCAATCTATACATGATTTAAATTTACCTTTTCCACATTGATAAACCTGAGTATTTTATAATATTTTTACAAAAATAAAACAATACATTCACAATTTTAACACAGCTAATTTCTTTGTTTGCAATTAGATATTTTTATTTACTGATATTACACTACACTTACATGGTCAAATTTTGGACCCATTTTGATTTTAGCTCAGTACAAATATTATACAAACATCCAACTACAGTCTGACATCTTTAATCTTTGGTCTGATACCCCCCCATGGTCTGGCACTTTTTAGAATCAGCTGCCATTTTTTTTTATTGAGCAACACCCCACATTGTTTACAACTTTCCACAGCAGATGATAACAGCATATAGTGTTTTGTTAATACAGCCTTGCTCATTTCTTATATATATAGCTGCATTTTTACTCATTCAGGACAGTATAATTTATTTTTTTGGTTTTAAGCTGCTTTTTTCTTTTTCCTTTGTATCATATGAAACAGTAATAACCTTGTTTGGAAGCTTTATTTCCGGTTTTATTTAAGCTTTGTTCTACATTTATAACACACCAATGTGTGGAATGAACTGGAAAGACTGTTTCAAATTAAATAGGGGATTTGGTAGGATTATTTCTGTCATCCAGCAATGGCCTGGTCCCAAGAATACCAGGACTATATTACATAAAAAAGTGATACCTAAGGTTTAAAATGAATTTTTAAAAATGAAAAATCTTGAATCTTTTATTCTAGTTTTAATTTCAAGCTATTAATTAAATTTAAGATTAAATTTAATATTTCCAATAAGCAAAGTACTTTACTGTATCTCAAAAACTAATTTAAATTGAGTGGAAGGAGTTTGTTTTTTGTTTTTTTTTTTTTTTTTTTTTTTTGCTAAAATAGCTGATTAGTGGCCTTTTTAGTCATCTTTCATCACAATGTAATTATCTTTATTAAAAAATCTTCCAAAAATAAAATATATTTTTCTTAAACTTTATTTGAGGAATATTAGCTGACAAAATATAATTAATCTGTTTTGAAGCAGATATTATTAAATTTAAGTTTAAAATATTGCAGAAATGCATTTTTTAACCTGACAGTAGCTCACATATCTAATGTTCTATGGAGACTTTATCTGTAAAACATAATTTAAGAAAATGACATGAGTGAGCACCTTTTTTATATAATTTTCTAAGTATGCAGTAATCTTAAAAATTTAAGAAAATATTCTACTTTATCTAATGTGAATAGATAAATTAACTAAAGGTAAATACTAGCAAAAGCTATTTTTTACTGGAATGATCTTAATTTATAGATGTACTGATGTGCATGTAAAAGCAATTCAACTACAAGTTTTGCCTACAGGCATTCTTAGGCTGAAATGAGAGACAGACGTGAGTGTGCGAAAACTGTGTTGGAATATGAGGAAGTGGTAATAAACATGCTTATGAAATGTTGCTGTTGTATTTAAGACACTAACGTCTGCTACGTTTTAAATTGATGTTATGTTTCTTTTTTTCCCTGAGTCAGCACATTTTAGTCGGGTGAATTGAGAGTTATTTCCCCTTCAACCTTGTAGTGTTCTCAATAATTATTTATGAATAACATTTTTGTTTCACAGCCACAATTGATACGCAATTATAGGAAAATCTGTTATTTTTTTTGTAAAAGTGTTGTTTTTTTTTATTTTATTATTTTCTGTTGACCTCTTCGTATAACAAATAAATAAAACTCTTTTTTACAAGCTGCTAAATTTGCAATGTGAACTGTCCACACTAAAAAAAACTTCAAAAGTTTTTACTCGAAAGAGCATTATATAAAGAGCAATTACTAAGCACCTGTTTCATTTTGTGTTTGAACCATAAGTTTTCATTAACACATCACAATTTAATCAAAACTTTAAAAAATGTAAGAAGAAATGATCACAAATATTCTAATATTTAGGTTTTTTTAGTTTTAGAAATAAAAGTTTCAATGTGTACAAGATGTTATCTTTATTTTTATTATTTTTAATAAAAATTCAACCCCTGAGCCGGTGTTTACTTGGACTCAATGGAAACAGGGTGAGCAATAACTGAGCAGTACTAAAAATAAGAACAAGACCTGGACAGTGGAATGAGGACATTTTACACCTGTAGATTAAATAAAGGATCCAATTTGGAATTCCTTGTTGCTTACCTGAATCAACATACATCTGATAACGGCCGGAGAACACAACATCAGAATCAATGTGATAACAACAGCAAAAGATTAGAACAATAGTCCGCATTTAAATAGTGTAAATAATGATAACTTCTTTGTTATAGTATTGTTGCCTGGCTGTACTGGCCTGTTTTGGATAAAATCTCGTAGGTGGTGCCATTTTGATTTTTGATCACAGTCGGTAATACAGATGAAGCTAAGCAACACCTACAATGCACAATATGATAAAAATACATCACAAAACAGACTGCATTGTATATGCTACTAAATGTCTACACTAGTTTGCAAATATCACTAAGCACTCATTGGTTTATAATACAAACACTAGAGACCAACATTTCATGGTGTTTACACTATTTACATGTGGACTATTGTCCTCATCTTTGTTATTGCTATCACAACATTTCAGACATTGTGCCCTCTGGCCTTCATCAGATCAATGTCAAACTGTTTAACCTACAGAGAATTACATAGTAATTCTGAGTTCAATCCCTGGGCTAGGTAGTATTTACTTGGTCTCAATGGAAACAGGGTGAACAATAACTGAGCAGTACTAAAAATAAGAACTAAACAACATATCCCTAAATATGAGCATTGGAACAAGAACAATCAATCCCTGTTGTTTAAATAAAGGGTTCAGTTCAGAATTCCCTATATGTTACTTAGATTGATATACACCTGATAAAAACTGGCGGGCACAATGGCTGAAACGGTTGTGAACAGCAACAAAGATGAGGGCAATAAGTTCAAATGTAAATAGTGTAAAAAAAAAAAAAAACGATGACTCCTCATCCTAGATAGTAATTTTTAATAATTTGATTTTGAAATTTAAAAAATTTTAAACATAAATTTAAGACAGACATTTGCATTGTCATCTGCACATGCAAATATATATCTATAATAAAATCAATCCAACCTCTAAAAAATGTTTTCTAACAATGCTACACTCGCATATTTGATAAATTTCATAGTTGGAGTCTTAGTGTCCCATAAGACCCAATTTTAAGAACATTAAAATTTGAATTTAAAGTCCCTTAATTTTCACTTTATTTATAAGACTGGGATTTTGTCCC
Organism: Acanthosepion pharaonis; assembly: GCA_903632075.3. Classification (NCBI taxonomy): domain Eukaryota; kingdom Metazoa; phylum Mollusca; class Cephalopoda; order Sepiida; family Sepiidae; genus Acanthosepion; species Acanthosepion pharaonis. Next base: position 151,118 of record CAHIKZ030000799.1, read on the forward strand.
CTTTTGGGATAAGAAGCCGAATTTAAGCCTGCTGGGTTTTTTGTTCACTGTGTGTTAACTTTGTCCTGTGACTTTTTTTGCCTCAATTTGGGATTTTGTCTAGTGTGCACTAACCTTGTCCTACGAATTTTTTTTACTTGTGATTTTTATTTATCTGGATTCTCCTACAAATGGCCCAGGCTGCTGGAGGGAGGGGGGTATGTGTTTTTATGGCGTCACACCATTCAGATTGGTTGCTGACCAAGACTAACGAGCCCAGTCAATCAATAACTGGGTAGGAGGAGAAGAAATTGATTTTTTACAGATTTGATTCAACCCACAACAAATAAAAAGGTAAGAAAGGTTTTTAAATATAAAATATTTTTATTTTTGTGTTTTTACAACTAAATTTTTTACACCATGTATGAGTTCTTACAGTCCTTGTCTGTAGTTGTTTGCTAAGATGAAAAGAAATGTGATTTCTTCATGTTTATGCATGAGAAAAATGAGGCAAGGAGGAAAGTGTAAGTGTCATGTAGCTTGGTGAGAAAGATGGGTGAATGAGTAATGGAATCTCTTTTAAGCTGATGTGTCGTGAACTTGTTGTCATCCCTTCTCCTTACTGGCTTGTCTGGTCTAGAAATTTTGCTTAATATATTCTTCAAAGGGATCACAAAGCATGATTTTTATTATTGGCAGGAATGCAAAGAATTAGTTGAAAAATTATTAAATATTTATTTTCAAAGGGTTAATTTATTGACCAGAAGGATGCTTGCATCCTCCAACTGAGAAATACTTTTTTTTGTCATTTGGTGTTTATTTCCTTTATATATTCATGCACTTCTCTGAATGATATTTGCATGAAAGTGAGCGTAATGATCGTGGCTTGGCAATGTTTCTTTCTGAGCTGCTAACCATTGCATCCATGTTACAACAGGACCAGCAAATTTACTTTTTACTACCTATATTTATATATGTTACAAATTAAACTAAGCAAAACTGACTATTAAAGGATGAAAAATGTTTTGCGGATTTTGACATTCTGAGGTCTTTTTTTTATTTTGTATAAATTCCAGAATTTTTTTTGTTCGTGCTAAATCTCAAAATAACACGAAATAAAATTCACTATTTTTTTTTATCCATAATTTTGAATGTGTTAAAATTATTCAGCCTTTTAACAAGAAACATCTCCAGTTGATTTCGTTAAGACTAGGTTAAAAGTTGCAGCATTTAAGTTAGCTCCTGCGGAGGGCTCTTCATTGAGCCTTCATCACAGTAGGTAAGAAGGTGTAGATGCAATAGGTAACAATAAACTACAGAACTCAAAATTGATCACTGCATTTAAGTATTGCATTAATATTTAAGCTTACCTTTTAAAAGTTCAACGATAATTCTTCTGTCACC